>VZSZ01001515.1:1421008-1475100 GCA_013398815.1 Ibidorhyncha struthersii
ATCACTCCCTGCAGGATTGGGGCGGGGGGGGCGGGGGATGTGTGGTGTTCATTACACGTTCTCTGTCCTCACACTTCTAGCTACTATATCACATATCTGTTGATGAAGAGATGTTTTCTTACATTCACAAGTTCTGCCCAGCATTTGACATACAATTTAAAAATATATAAATAAATAAATAAAAGAATTGAAACTTTTTTTAAAGCCTGTATAAAAAAAAAAAAAAAACCTTTCGGGAAACATGNAAAGACCTTTCGGGAAACAGTAGATATTAGAATAGTGGTGTGAGGCTGCACAAATTCTACCATTTCTATGTGTTTCAAGAAAATCTAAATTAAAACTTCAACTTGTAACACATGCTGTAATTCAATGCTCTCATGAAGTCAAAGGAGCAGCACTGAGTTATAGCAGCCGATGATCTGGCCTATGAGAGGAAAACCCAGAAAAGGACATCATGTTGACCCATTGCTCACTAGGTCTGCCTGCCCAGTGCAAAGCCACCCAAACTAGCTCCAAGATGAGCTGCTTTGGACAACCACCTCCATCTCACCTGCAGCCCTCCCAGGGCTGTGGTGGCCATCCCACCAAGGCTTTCCTAACCCAAACACAGTACTCGATGCATGACTGTAGCATAGCAACGCAATCTGCAGATCAGAGAGATGCATCATTCATTATCCTCCCCTGATCACTCCTGATTATTGTCCACTTTATAATAATTTAGATAATACTTAGCTTTTGCCATGTCAAGCTGTCCTGCACGTATCAGGTGAGACAAACCTTTGCAACAAAACCTCTGGCAAACAGCACCTGGGCAGTGGGCTGTCCCAAACGATGCCAGAAACCAGGACTGAAGACCAGCCAAAAGCACGGCTGTTTACATGGACCAAGGATAAGGGTAAATATTGATTTTGGTAAATCGCCATGTCAGTAAATTAATATTTTTAGCAGATGTAACTGAAATTTGAGCAGCATGGCAAGGCCAAGGAGGAAACAACTTCTTCCCTGCTCCTTCACTTGGAGACCTACCATCAGCCAGCCTCCTTTAAAGCAACCCACTGCTACAATATGGATCTGTAGGGCGATGACGTTCCACTAAAGCCTACCATGTTGCAGACTTACACTTGAGAGAGAGATATAAACCAAGGAAAGTTTATAATGAAAGTCGGGTGAGCTCTACCACTGCAACCAAAGGTTTAATAAGGTTAAAAATAGTTGGATAGGAAGCACTGGAGCAGTATACCGTGACACATATGCAGCAGAGACCCAGGGCCTGCTTTTATAGCAGTTTAATAATAATAAAAAAAAAGGCCTGTAGTTGTTCTTGTTTTGAGTTCTTACACTAACTACTTTGTCTATATACCTCCTGAAGCTTTTGGCTGTAGTGCGTAGTCAGAACAATAGCTCAGAAAAAGCCAACAGTCCTGGTTACGATTAGTCGGGACTATTTTAACTACCTGTTGGGTTGTTATAGATTTAAGAAGGACTGGCTGGTGAGAAGAGGGTTCTGGCAAAAACATCTCTGCTGAGTTAGGGAGACTTTGGGTTGTTGGTTTTCTTGGTTTGGGTTTTTTTTGTTTGTGTTTTGGTTTTGTGTTTGGGTTTGGTTTTTTTTTGGGTTTTGGGTGTTTTTTTTGTTTTTTGGGGGTTTTGTTTTTTTTTTTTTTTTTTTTTTTTTTTNAGCATCACAGTTTGGAAAGGCTGTTTTAAAGTCCTGAGATACACTCCTTCCCCCTGTTTTGCATGCTCTTTTATGACTCTTAGCTCTCCAAGGCAGTCTATATTCCTGATTTATGCACAATGGCCAGCACAATAGCATCCTGTCCCTGGCTGGCCTCAGAGGTCAGTCAGAACAGAAATAAAAACAATCTGAAGAACAAGTCAATCACAGACATCAACATGAAATTCCCCTAAATCCTGAATGAAAAACCCCATGAAATCCACAAGGGAAAGTCTGAATGCCTTAACAAAAAAAAAATAAAAATTAAACAGATATGTGAGAGAAGCTCCATTTAAAATAAAAGGCAGCAGAGACCGAACTGTAAGAGTCCAGGTTTTGAAGGAGCTTTCATTATTCATTGACCCAGGTTTCTTCTCTATGTTATGCAGAAAGCAAAAGATTAAACCGATGCCAATGGGAGTGGAGATGGAGGGTGGGTGCTGTGGACAGGCTGGCCCTGCAGAGGTAAGGAGAGGGTGCTTTTACTGCACTTGGGAAGAGGCTGCAGCACACACAGAAATTCACAGCACAAGGGTGCAGCGACTCAGCTAATTGAGGAAGATAAAAGGCAGGTTTTTATGAGACAGACACTGTCATTATCAGAAATGAAGGATAAAAACCTGAGCAGCTACATCTCATTTTATCACTGAGAAGTCTCAGAAGGAAAAAAGAATTATCGAAGTTTTTGATAGTTCCATTTAACCGCAAGAAAACTATGTTAAGGTAACCTTAAAGGTTTGACTAAAACCTAAGAAATGAAGGCAATTCAGAGTTCAGGCCTCAGCCTCCTCCCTAACCCACCCATAGCGCCTGGACCATGTGAGACACAAATGCTGCCTGCTTGGGGACACAGCCTCATTTATACAGGCAGACCATACTGCTGACTCTTGCAAAACCAACAGCAACACCCAGTACAGCCCCACACCTCTGGGAAAAAAGTAGCCCTTGGAGTTGCACATAAAATGGCCTTATGTTTTCTACCCTTTTTCTTTTCTTGCTTTGTTTCTTCTAATGAAAATATAAAAGCAATAAGCAGTTTCACCATAAACCAATCCAACACGAAACTTCTCTCTCCAAAGCACAACCATGGCTGAGTTAAAGCAGCACTGCCAGAGTACCTCAGACCAAAGCTTTCTGAACTTCTCAATTCCTCAAATTAAAACAGAAGCCAGACCGATTTCTTAAAATAAAAATAAAAAAAAAATGTGCCTACAAGAACTCACTCTGTCCCAGAAACCTGCCAGGCTACACCGGAGCCTACACAAGCAGTGAGAAGCAGGCACGTTAATGGCCAAGTTTAAAGAGCCCTGAAAGTCTGAGTTTCTAATGAAAATACTGACAGACCCTTAACCCTAGAGCAGCATGAGCAGGCGCCACCATAATAACCATTTAAGCCCTCTTTTCTCAGAAAGGCTTGGCCCAGCAGCGCAGGAGGAGTAAACAGGGCTGGTAACTTAATGACCTTTGAGCATTAGCAGATGGCCTTTTTACGAGCACAGATTAGCAGAACATGGGAGTTTTTAATGGCCACTAACAGGTGCCAAGGCTGCTTTTCCCTCTCTACCTACCCACAGCCAGCAAAGCACCAATACACTTGAAATCTCTCCTCCTGCTCCATCTTTTATTTCTGTTTACACCCCACCATCTTCAATGACGCAGCAACATGTGTCCTGCAGCAACCTGACAACACTGTAGGTTGCCAAAACCAAACAAGAGCACCTCACCTTTGGAAAGTGGCATCATCAGCTGTGTCACTGTCACAGTATCACATCTGAGGGGCAGCCAGTTCAAGGTTGACAATGAAAATGGTTGCTCCATTCTTTCTGGTATGAGGGAGCCATAGGAAACCCCAGCAGCAGGTTTCAAAGCTGTTTGAAAGCAGGAGGGAGTCAAAGCAAAGCCAAGGCAGGGGGTTCCCCTCTCTTATTTATAACATCATTATGTTCACCTGTGACAAGCTTCCTGAGCCCTTCCCAGCCCACCTCTCTCACCAGGCCCCTCTCTAATGCCCCTTTCCCTGGCTCTGTCCCATTAAAGACACCCTGGTATCTTTATGAGCTGGGGCAGCAGTAAATGCTCAGTGCACGTCTCGGCAAATATTCCCTCACTCTGAAAATAATTCCTCACTATTATCCTGGCCTGGGAACAACTCAGAAGTGCACCAGGACTCAGGACAATTACCAAATTGGTTTCTCTGCGTTTATCGCTGTGGGTGGGTAAAGAAAAGCCCTTGCAATTAATCTCAGATGCTGCCTGATTAGACACAACTTGGGAGTTATGAGCTTTTCGGAGCCGACAGAGACGACTCAAAGGCCGGAGCTGCAGCAACTGGACTGAGACAGACCCTGTTGCCCCCTCAGGCATGGGGGGTCACACATGTGTGCATGCCAGTGGGCAGTGGGCAGGAAACTGAGTATTGAGGGAAAAAACAGCAAGAGCATAGCTGAGGAGCAGATTACAGCACCCTCAGGAGATGTTATGACATTACCCCTCAGGAAAACACACCCCACCCTGCCCACTGCTGCAGCTGCTCTCTGAGGCACTCATGGGGCCTGTGCTGTCTGGGCCTGCCCTCACCGGCCTCCTGCTCCTCCAGCCGCCCCCTCCCTGGGCCTGCACTTGCTGCAGCGGCTGCACTGGGCCCTGCTCCATGGGCCTCCCACTGGCTGGGCTTTCTCTCTCTGGGCGTCCCACTCACTCGGCCTCCAGCGTCTGGGCCTTCACTCCCACTGTTGGACTCCCACTCTCCAGGCTCTGCTCTGGGCTTCTGCTCTGTGGGCCTCCCACTCAATGGGCCTCTGCTCTTTTGGCCTCCTGCTACCACCCTCCCACTTGCAGGACCTCTACTGTTGGCACTCCACTGTCTTGACTTCCCGCTCACTGGGTCTCCCTCTCTCCTGGCCTCCATTCTCCAGGCCTCCCACACTCTGAGCCTCCCACTCTCTTTGACCACACTCTCTTAGCCTCCTACTCTCTCAGCCTCCACTCTTTGGGTCCCCCAGTTCTGGGCCTCCTAAACAACCACTGGGCTGTCCGCAAACTGGGCCTCTGCTCTCCTAGCCCATCACTATTGACCACCCATTCTGTCACCTCCACTATCTTGGCCTCTCACACAATGGGCCTCTACTCTCTGGGTCTCCTACTCTCTGCACCTCCCACTCACTGGGCCTCACACTCTTTTGGCCTCCACTTTTGTGCCTTCCATTCTCTCAGCCTCCTACTTACTGGACTTCCCACTCTGTTGACCTCCCATTCAGTGGGCATCTACTCTCTTGGCATCCCACTTTTTCAGCCTCCCACTCTTAGCCTCTATTCTCTTGGCTTCTATTTTCTTGGCTTCCCACTCTCGGCCTCCCACTCTCAGCCTCAACTCTCTTGGCCTCTATTCTCTTAGCCTCCCGCTATTGGCCTCTCACTCTCTCAGCCTTTACTCTTTGGGTGTCCCACTGTCTCAGCCTCCACTCATTGGGCCTGCCACTCACTGGGTCTCCCATGCTCGACCTCCACTCTCTCACCCTCCACTCTGTTGAAAGATACAATACATCAGTATCTTATTTTTCAATAGAGAAAAATAACATGGTACGAACTCCAGATAAACCATAAAAGAGCCTGGCAGTAACATGAATCTGTAGTGCCAATTGTACAATTTTCAGGTTTGAGTCCCTTATTAGAGCAAAGATATTATGGCTGGGATTTGGGGCAAAACACCAGGGAAAGGGACTGGAAAACTCAGAAAAAAAAAAAAAATTGATAAAACAATTAAAATTTGCCACACAAAGGAATTAATCCTGTCCAGAACAGAGTTCCTGGAAAGCAGCACGGATAGACACTTCATACAAAGTGCTGCAAGGAAACAGTCCTAAGTCAGGAAGGCACAAAGCAGTGAAGGTTGGAGTCTGCAGAAAAAAAGGTGCGTTAAACCATTTGCTGTGTGGGAAATGATACAGGAGAGGGGACCTGCAGTGGTGGAGCATGGGGAAAGCAAAATGCCATCAGCAGGAGCGCCAGCTCTGGGGTCCTCCTGGCACCAACCTCCACTGTTGTGTCTGGGTGTGGGTGGACTCAGCCTGGAGAGGAAAAAGAGAGTTAGTGACTGTGAGTTCGGCAACGGTACACAAGTCAGCATGGGCCAACCCCAGCAGTATTAGGAAAAGAAAAGCCAGGAGCAATAAAGAAATTAAAAAGTTAAGTCTCAAAAGATGGCAGCTATGGACTTCTAGTGAGTGCATGCAGGACACTTGTCAGAATGGTATAGGAGCAAACCCCAAGGAAGATGTGGGAAGCTCTGAGATGCGGGGAAGCTCCCAGCAGGGCAGGGCTGAAGGACCTGATGCAGCCCCTCATTCTTACATACAGGTGTTTATGTAGAGGTGCAAAAAGATAACATTTCCCATTACCTACAGAGAGATGCTTTTGGAAGTTGGGCTAATGCCAAGTAGTGTGCCTGTGCTGGACGTGTCCACAGGGTCCCTTTTGTTCACTCCCTTTGAGGGGTCTCTCCCGCAGCATTTCATGGAAAATGCAATTTCTTGACAGTGTAGAGGTCCAGGGTCTGCACAGGTGCTGGCCGAACCTGAAGAAAGGAAGGATAAAAGTATAATCAGAGCTTCAAGAAAGTCTGAGAGGAGTGTATTGCTGTGCAAAAGCTAAATGAAACAGGAGTAACTTAAACAGATGACAGACCTGACAGGAAGCACTGATATCTATGGACCTCCTCAGAGGAGGATCACATCACTCTCTTGAAAATATATTGTCAAAATGGAGACCTGGGCTTCATGTGACTGATGCGGGGACCTGCACCCTGCGACCAAGCAGACAAGCTCAGTCAGGGTGCCCAGAAAGGGGGCAGGAGGTAGCACCCTGCTGAGCCCCACCTTCGCACAACCTTGCAGAGGCAGCGCCTTGGAAATGTGTTACAGGGGAGGACTGAGCATTTCACCGGCTTCCAGCAGGAAGAGTGAGAAAGGCCTCGGAAGTGGGCGTTCTTCCTAGGAATGCTAGGCCAGAGGATGACTGCATTGAGGCAGCCAAGTCTGTGGACAAGACACAACCAGAACTCATTAACTCGCCACTGTGGTGCTGGCAGTGCGTCCACGGAGACCACACAGCAGCACAGAGCACCCTGGAGACTAATTGAACGCAGTTAATTATCAGGTGGTTTAAGATATATTTGAATTTCTTTATTGCGTTTGTGTTTGTTGTAGTTATAATTGGCTGGGGAAACAGTAACTTGAAGCAACTTTTAAAAGAGCAATTTGGAAGGGACTCTTGTGTCACCCTCCTCAGTCTCCACTGCCTGCCACCATCACGTGGCAACCTACCCCTAGTACATGCTTTTGCAAAAGAACATCACAAAATAAATGAGGTCTGTGCCTCAACCAATGGGAGCTGGATTTCTGCTGGAATCAACCACATTTGAAAAAGAATTTGTTTAGTTAATGAAAGCTGGCAGCAGGATCACAACCCTCCCAAATACCAGAATCTAACTATCAACTTAGAGGTCTAGGTTTTAGCTGGCCAAGATGTTATTAGCTGGAAATCTGCTCAGAAACATCACTGTCGTAAATGTGTATCAATTTATGGTTTTGCACCAAGATCTGGTTAATGTTGTGGGTTTGCATACATGATCTGAAGAACAAGGCACGATGTAGTATAGTGTTATAACCAGTATAACCACATCAAAGGCAGTAGAGAGACACTCATTTCCAGTGGAGAGTGCATTCATGTGACCGCTTTTTGCCTGAGATCATGAGATTACACTGAAATTTAAAGCGAAATGTGATGTAAATGAAGACGACTGAAGCGAAGGGAAATGCTTGCATGAGTCATAGAATCATGGAATGGTTTGGGTTGGAAGGGACCTTAAAGTTCATCTAGTTCCAAGCCCCCTGCCATGGGCAGGGACACCTTCAACTAGACCAGCTTACTCAAAGTCCTGTCCAACCTGGCATTGAACACTTCCAGGGATAGGGCATCCACAACTTCTCTGGGCAACCTGTTCCAGTGTCTCACCACCATCAAAGTAAAGAATTTCTTCCTAATATCTAATCTAAATCTACCCTCTTTCAGTTTAAAACCGTTACCCCTCGTCCTATCGCTACAATCCCTGACAAAGAGTCCCTCCCCATCTTTCCTGTAGGCCCCCTTTAAGTACTAGAAAGCTGCCATAAGGTCTCCCTGGAGCATTCTCCAGACTGAAAAAACACAACCCTTGCAGCCTGTCTTCACATGAGAGGTGCTTCAGCCCTCTGGTCATCTTCATGGTCCTCCTCTGGACTCGCTCCAACAGGTCCATGTCCTTCTATATAGGCCCCAGAGCTGCACACAGCACTCCAGGTGGGGTCTCACAAAAGTGGAGCAGAGGGGCAGAATCGCCTCCCTCAACCTGCTGGCACGCTTCTTTAGATGCAGCCCAGGATACGGTTGGCTTTCTGGGCTGCAAGCACACATTGCCAGGTCATCAGCCAACACCCCCAAGTCCTTCTCCTCAGGTTGCTCTCAATCCGTTCTCCTCAGCCTGTATTTGTGCTTGGGATCACCCCGACCCACATGCAGGACCTTGCATTTGGCCTGGTTGAACTTCATGAGGTTCACGCAGGCCCACCTCTCTAGCCTGTCAAGGTCCCTCTGGATGGCATCCCTTCCCTCTAGCGTGTCAACTGCTCCACACAGTTTGTTGTCGTCAGCAAACTTGCTGAGTGTGCACTCAATCCCACTGTCCATGTCGCCAAGAAAGCGGTCACAGTACCAGCCCCTGAGGAATGCCACTTGTCTCTGCTTGGACATCAAGTCATTGACTCCAACTCTTTGAGTGCAACCATTCAACCAATTCCTTATCCACTGAGTGGTCCACTTGTCAAATTCATGTCTCAAATTTAGAGACAAGGATGTCATGCAGGACAGTGTCAAATGCTTTGCACAAGTCCAGGTAGACAACATCAGTTGCTCCTCCCTTATCCACCAATGCTGTAACCCCATTGTAGAAGGCCACCAAATTTGTGAAATGTGATTTGCCATGTCAGCTGTCGCCAATCACCTCTTTATTTTCAATGTGCCTTAGCAGGGTTTCCAGGAGAATCTGCTCCATGATCTTGCTGGGCACAGAGGTGAGACTGACCAGCCCTGCATCTTCTTTTTTACCCTTTTTAAAAATGAGGGTTATGTTTTTCCTTTTGCAGTCAGCAGGAACATCACCAGACTGCCACAGCTTCTTAGATGTGATGGATAGTGGCTTGGCAACTTCATTCACCAATTCCCTCAGGACTCAGGGATGTATCTCATCAGGTCCCATGGATTTGTGCATCTTCGGGTTTCTCAGATGGTCTTGAACCTCATCTTCTGCTACAGCGGGCTGTTCTCCATTCTCCCCGTCCCTGCCTTTGCCTTCTGTGACTTCGGTGGTGTGACTAGAACGCTTGCCAGTGAAGACTGAGGCAAAAAAGTCATTGAGTACCTCAGCCTTCTCCATATCCCAGGTAACCAGGTCTCCCTTTTCCTTCCAGAGAGGGCCCACAGTTCCCCTAGTCTTCCTTTTATCACTGACATAGCTGTAGAAGCTTTTCTCATTGCCCTTGACATCCCTGGCCAGATTTAACTCTGTCTGGGCTTTAGCTTTCCTACCCTGATCCCTGGCTACTCGGACAGTTTCTCTCTATTCCTCCCAGGCTACCTGTCCTTGCTTTCACCCTCTGTAGGCTTCCTTTTTCTGTCTGAGTTTGTCCAGGAGCTCCTTGCTTATTCATGCAGGCCTCCTGGCATTTTTGCCTGACTTTCTCTTTGTTGGGATGCATTGCTCCTGAGCTTGCAGGAGGTCATCGTTGAATATTAACTGGCTTTCTTGGACCTCTTTTCCCTCCAAGGGTTTTATCCCACGGTAGTCTGCCAAGCAGATCCCTGAAGAGGCCAAAGTCTGCTCTCTTGAAGTCCAGGGTAGTGAGCCTACTGTGTGCCCTCCTCACTGCCCTAAGGATCTTGAACTCCGTCATTTCATGGTCACTGCAGCCAAGGCTGCCCTTCAGCTTCACATTCCCCACCAGCCCCTCCTTGTCAGTGAGACCAAGCTCCAGCACAGCACCTTTCCTCGTTGGCTTCTCTATCACTTGGAGAAGAAGTTATCATCAACACATTCCAGGAACCTCCTGGACTGCTTATGCCCTGCTGTGTTGTTCCTCCAACAGATATCAGGGTGGTGGAAGTCCCCCACGAGGACCAGGGCTTGTGAATGCGAGGCTGCTCCTGTCTGTCTATAGAGGGCATCATCCGCTCAGTCTTCCTGGTTTGGTGGCCTGTAGCAGACCCCCATTGTAATGTCATCTGCCCCTGCCCTCCCTTTAATCCTGACCCATAAGCTCTCTGTTAGCTCCTCATCCATCCCCAGGCAGAGCTCCATGCACTCCAGCTGGTCATTGACATAGAAGGTAACATCCCCTTGTCTCCTGCCTGTCCTTCCTAAAAAGCCTGTGTCCTTCCACTCCAACACTCCAGTCACAGGAGCCATCCCACCATGTCTCCACGATGCCAATAAGATCATAGCCCTGCAGGCGTACACACATCTCTAACTCTTCTTGTTTATTCCCCATGCTACGTGCATTTGTGTAGAGGCATTTAAGCTGGGCCACTGGTGAAGCTGACCTACTGGCTTGCGTGGCTGGAATTCCTTTGTGCCGCACTCCAGGTGCTCTCCTGCTGACCTGTGATCCTTCTCCAGGTGCTGGGCATCTATTGTTGACACTGGCATCAAACTGGTAGGAGTGGGATGGATTGAGGTTCTCCTCCCTCTGCAACTCTAGTTTAAAGCCCTCTTCATGAGCTTGGCAAATCTACGACCAAAGATGCTCTTCCCCTTCTCTGACAGATGGACCCCATCAACCCCCACAGACCTGGTTTCTCAAAAAGAGTTGCACAGTCTAAGTAGCCAAACCCCTGGTTGTGGCACCAGTCCTGTAACCATTTGTTTACTCACCAGATTAACTGGCCCTTTCAAATCCCTTCCCTTTGACTGGGAGGACTGATGAAAAAACTACTTGTGCTCCAGAGTCCTTTACCACTGCTCCCAGGGCTCTGTAGTCCTTGATACTCCTCAGACCACTCCTGGCAGTATCACTGGTGACCAAGTGAAACAACAGCAGTGGATAATAGTCAGTGGACTGTAGGAGGCTTGGTAGTCTCTTGGTGACATCTTTGCAAAGCCAACATGCAGAGTAGTTGTGTTCCAAACTATCTCAAATCTTTAAACAATTTCTCCTGCACATTTTGCCCACATTTCTGATCTGAACACTGAGACAGGGGATCCACTCTGCAGAGAGTTAACTCCTGGCAGCCAAATTCATTTGTGGTGCAAGTTTCCAGACGTTAGGGGTGTTATCCCCAGGGACAAACTTGGCCACTGGCATCTGTGTTCAGCCCTGGATAAGCAGGAATGGCTTCCTTGACTTGCAGGGCTGATTTGTGCCAGCTCTGAATTTGGCCCTGTGTCTTTCTCTTTGTTCCGTGTATAGTTAAATAGACAAGATGAAAAAGCCATGACTAATTAGACTGTTAAATTAAACTGCTTTAAATTTATTTTATGTGATGCATAAAGTTCATAAAAAGAGGTACCCAGAGTAGTATCAGTGACCTTTCTCCAGGAGCTGCAGTCCACCTGGATGCTTTTTTGAACCAATTGGCTGAAAACTCCTGGATTTCTTAACACCTTTTATTCCCTCCCTGCCACTTTCAAACCTGAAGGATTTATTTTTATCAGTCCCTCACCCACATAATGACTTTAAAATTCCTTAGGTTCATACCTTAAAATATAGCTGGGAATTAGAAGTAATGCCAATTAACAAGTCAAGGCTCAAAGGCACTGATGGAGTTAGCTTGCACTTCTCCCTGGAAAACTGTCATAAGTATATATAAGAATCTGCACACCTCAGGATTTCTGTTCAGAGCGCTCTGTCTGTTCGAAAGCACCTTCTCCATCATATTTGCAGCTTCACTGCCACCACGGTGCCTACAGACTAGACAGCCCTGAGCTGAAAGGAGTGGCGGCGAACCTGCACTGCCCCACAACTGCTTCACTGGGCAGCTGCGTCCCTCCGAGCTCCAGACTAGCAGCAGATCTCAGCACCTCTGTTTGGACAGGCTTGGCAGGCATGTCTGTGTGTGGACACGGGTCTGTCCTTACCACACCAAAAAGGCAGTTTATATGCTCCAGGCATCAACCGATTCCTCGATCTGAAAACCTGGAATTTCGAGACAGACAACCCCCCCGTATTTGATATGCAGATGTTCCTCCCACTCCCATTTACCAGGCACACAGATAAAAAGCGATTTGGTTAGACCTCACGAGCTCCAGGATTTGGCACATTAAGGAGGGCCAGAGTTTAGTTCCCAGGTCTGTCGGTGGCTTCAGGCAAGTTATTTCACTTCCCCCAATTCAGTTTCCTCCTCAGTGGCAAAGTGGCGCTTGCAATATAAAATAGTACTTTTCCCTCCAGCCACCGAGCACTCTTCGTTTTTCTGGAAATGCTGCTTTTGCCCTTCAGGATCCCTCACGGGTTGGGGTGGAGGCAGCTGCAGAGACATGGGCAGCACCCAGGCACCTGGGGAGAGGGTCTCTCTTGGGAAATTCAGCAGGTGAACAAGTTTTCTCTTTTGTTAACAAAAGCTCCTTGCATCCTCTTACTACTGCCACCAATTACACTGCTAAAGCAACCATTCCTATTTCACACTTTGTTAGGAGTGATATTGGTTATTCACCTCCCAATTCCAGGTTCAGGCTTTCTTCCCGTACGTTTTCACTGTCCCCTGAGTGCCAGCAGCCAACCCAGTCCGGGTAAAATTCTGCCTCAGTTTGGGTAAGATTCTGCCAGCACATACCCCCTGCAAGAGTTTCTGGTAGCAGAGTTTGGCCCCTTCTGATCCCAGCCCCAAAGGCAAATGGCCATGAAACCTCCTCGTGCCCTCCGAGACTACACACTGGGCAGGACAAGTCTGTGTCCTCACGGAGCTGGGACAAGGCACTCACTACACACTGGCTCAGCCCAGTCCACTTAATCTTTCTATGCCCTAGAAAGACAACCAGGGGGGCAGATGGCTTTTTGGAAGCCTAAAATTGTATATTGTAGTTGCGGCATCCCCTGCGCCTGCTGATGCTGCACTTCCCGACTTTGTACTCCTTTATTTGGGAAGGATGCGTTTTCAGCAAAGGTGTGAATATCGCTCCCTTCGCAGCTAATCCTGACACGCCAGCGGCCCACAAGCACACTGTATTGCTAAGCAACACTTGGCAAAATCCATGCCAGGTTGCGTCGGTCCCTTTTGATGTTTCACAGAAGCATTGTCATTTCCATCTCTGGCATTGTTTCCAGCATTTTGGGTGTCAGTGTTCCTGAAAACCATCACAGAAAGGATGTTTATTGAACTGTCAGAGGGTGAATGATTGACACTAGGCACAAGTACTTTTCATGTTCAGGTTTTGGCATGCCACAATTGGATTATTTCCTGATAAATGCCATCCAATTCTACCAGATGGACCACTGAGAGATATGCCAACCTGTGTGAGAAATGGAGTAGATACTCAGTGCCACTTATTGGTAGATGTGTGCTTCTCCAGTCTATCCTTTTGTGTAGCTGCAGGGTATTTTACTGAAGCACTGACTTTTGTGATGCTTGTAATTAGAAGAGCAAGGCAATTTTCGTTGTGGAGAAGGGTAGATTTCGATGCCCAAATTTTATTTCATTCACCTTAGTGTGGAAGTGCAGCACCTGTTCCTCTCTGCTTAAATTTAATGTGTTTTCTGTGACTTGAGCATTAAAGAGCCATGAATTTTGAAAGTCAGGTATTTCTCATATATAAATAATTTCAATAAACCAATCCTCTGCCTTCCCGTTCATCTTTTCCTAATGGCTCATTTACAGATCCAAATGCGATACAAGGATTGTGAGGCAGGTAAAACGTCTAAGAGCAAATGCATTATACATACCATCCGAAGTTTATTAAACAGCTGAATTCGTTTCACCGACACTCAGCTGGAGAGCAAGCGGTTATCTGCGGTCTCGGGATGACAGAGCGGCAAGTGACAGCACGAGGGGACAATGTCACCCAGGGATGGATGTCAGCAGGGGGGTAGGTTGCGGCCGTCAAATTGCCCCCGGAGCTGTTGAGGGTATATGGGGAAGATGGATTAAGTAGGAGGAGCTTTTTCATCGACACAGGTGCTTATGCTGAGCAGAGGGGAGAAGGCAGGAACCATCTTGCACACCCTCAGCACAGGCACTGAGTGAGGAATTGCCACGGGGCACAGAAGCTTTGCTTTAGTTTAGTTGGGCTTTGCTGGGTGTCAAGGGGGAGGGAGTTGCATTTTTCTGTTTGCTTGGGGTGACATAGGAGGAAATCCTTAATTCTGGAGGATGGAAAGTTGCAGGTCTGTGAAAACATGATTTTTCTGTCTGAACCAACCCACTAGCAAGACAAAAGAAACATTAAGTTATCTACTCCTGTAGTCCTCGGCACTTTAATATATACATAAAAAGCAGGGCCTTTGTACTATACCTAATGAGCAGAAGTGAATAATGTGGTATAATTAGCTTCCCTTTCTCAGCCTGCTCTCTCAGATATCTCAACACACTTCTGACAACAGCATGGTACAAGTGGTGACCGGTGCCTACATCTTAGATTTACCATCACTTCATTGTTCTGCTCTAACACATTTTTCATCTTTGCCATTATGAGGGCCTCTCTCCACCGTACTTATTTCTGCGTTTTAGCTGTTGGCTTAGTCACTGCCAGCTAAAATGAAACATAGCTCAAACAGAGGCTTCGGGGTGGGGAGGCTGTTATTGCACTATCCCCTCTCCAGAGACCTGCGGTCAAACCCTTGGGTGCACACATGCGTGCGCGTGCACACACGCACGACACCCCTAAAAATGTGTCTGATTGACAGCTCAGCCCTGCAATCACCTAAAAATAAACAGCAGAAAAACATACAGTCCTTTTTGGACGGCCTTGATTAACTAAGGCCTTGATCTCGCAATGGTTTCTGCATCAGCCGATTTCTGTGTCTCACCAGGGCACTGAGATCTCAGAGCTGCTGATTTCCAAAGTTCACAAAACACTGAGAAAAAGAAATCTATACAAAATGATATAGGTCTATGCAATCTCCTACTATTCCAGAGGAAAACACAGAATAATAGCCTTTTTTGTTTTGCTGTCCTTACAAAAGGGAGTTGAGAGGCAAACTGATTATGCAGGACTTTAAAAGCCAGACAGATCAAAAAATCCCGCTCCCCAAAAAACACCCTGTAAAATGATGTTACTGGGGTTACTTCCAAGAAAGTAACTACAATTTTTATTGCAGATTTGTTAGTAAGCTTATAAATCAATTCAAAAGCAACCCTGTTTAAAAACCTGTTATGCAGAGATGCAGTAAAACGAAACGCACACGGGTAATACCACTGGTCTTGAGAACTTCAGAATTTCCTTAAAGTAATAACTTTAATTCAGTTCTTTCTGGCATAAACTTTTCCATCCCATTATGTCAAAAACTGTATTATCCATCCATTTGTCTGTCAGAACGATTCCCCCTGGGCCCATACACCACTGGTTCTTCTATTCTAAACCTCCCCATTACATCCTGCTATCAAGAGTCACAATTTTCAGCGAAAGTCTCTTGTGACTTTTGACAATGTTTTACAGTGAACTAGACCAGGAAGCTCAGAGTTAAAGGAAATCTTCCATTCTGGCAATGAATATGTAATAGGCATTACACTGTGCAGTATACCAAAAATGTAAGGTTCATTAAGTCTTTCAAAGGCAAGAACTTCCATGTAGCTTTGAATGAACCTGTCTTTGCGATGGCATTAGCAAATGATATTTTGGGGCAGGAGATATTAATACTACACATTAAGGAACAAATTTGTTTAAATACTCTATAGCTATGCGTGGATGCAGATGATCCAGGAATAAATAAAAAGTGAATAGTCGTCCAACTTTATATGTAAATTGTCTTCCGCTTATATACATAAGAATGCTCTTTGCTACTAAATTCCTTCATATTAACAAGGAGGAGTGTAACTAATATATAAAATAAAGTCATTCTCTTTAATGAGAATGCTAAATATTTTAAAGAAATGCACAGCTATGAAATATTGTCAAGGGCATTTTTATACTTAAGTTTAAGAACACTTATGACTTAACTGTTGAATAATTTAACACATTCAGCCTTGAAGTACTATTTATGTATGTTTTTTAATGTTCATACTTATGTTGGCTTTTCTTTGCTCAGGATTTAAGACCTTTGATTTCTGTTTATAAAATTTACATCTTTAATCTCCCAGCTCTGTGCATTTCCCCATTCAACTCCTGCAATAATATAGGCAAAAAATGCTGAGAGGAAAAAGGAGCTAAAAGCCTTGCGCATCTTGGAGTAGGGACTGTGTGGATTTTAGCAAACATAAAGGCAGATTTTAAGGAAATTAGGTCCAAGTAGAAAACCTCGATAAACGTGAGCCACCTGTACAGCTCAAACAGAGGATTTGCAAACGAGTTTATGAGCTCTCTCTGAGAGGTGAAGAAAGCCCCATGAAGTGCCCCGGCACACCGTGGGAACCCTGACTTCTACCACATAGGTCCTTTCAGGGAGCTCCGTGCACAGGCACACGTGTGCTGGGGGGTGAGGGGGGAATTCCCCACACGGCACCTGCGTGGGTGGTGGGAAACAGCTGGGACGGGGGGGGAAATGCCACCCAGCACTCCTTACCCCTTGCGGGCACCCAGGGTCTGCCCAAGCACAGACCCACCACCATGTGTGCTGGGGCAGGGAGAGCGCTCCCAAGAGAATTTTGCAAACAGCAGCTTGAAGGCTAACTTACCTTCACACCCAAAATGGTCAGGGTCAATAGGCTGATCACCACAGGCAAAAGTTTTGCTGAGTGACAAAACAGAAGCTGAACTCTCCCTGCGATCGTGATACTGCACGAAATTCACTCTGAGATAAACAAAAACATCGACCGAAACTGTTTAGAGCGTATCTTGTCACCTTTCGTTATGGTCTTTCACAACACGCTGATGCTTCATGACACAGCAGATGTAACTTGACATGTCATACACTGCGCAGCGACTTCAGGAATTTCTAAGACACGTTTCTTTCAAAAAGCAGCATCTCGACCAGACAGTTGGACCACGAGTGCATTTAAAGCTGAGGCTAGAAAAGCTGGGCTGA
Organism: Ibidorhyncha struthersii; assembly: GCA_013398815.1. NCBI lineage: Eukaryota > Metazoa > Chordata > Aves > Charadriiformes > Charadriidae > Ibidorhyncha > Ibidorhyncha struthersii. Next base: position 1,437,929 of record VZSZ01001515.1, read on the forward strand.
GATGCAAAGAGCACTGCACACAGAATATTTGGTCTGACTTTTCGTCTTTATATTATGTGCTACAAGCCATAGGCAGGGAGATGGACAGATCATCTAGCACGATGAATGAGCTGCTGCCAAGCCGATGTTACTGTATAACTATGGGCCCCTCAGTACCCATTCTGCCTCTGATAGTCATCACTTGCCAGTGTCCAAATGGATTATATATATCTGGCATGTTTATGGTATAAAGGAAGATGAATCTGAATATCTGCGAACCTTGGGCTCACAGGATGATGCATTTGGAAGGGAAAGCAAGTTTTCAAGGGCAAAAAAAAAAAGTTAGTAGGGTTTTATCAAAGCGAATTAACCTAACACCTCCTCGCATCAGGCTGCACTATCACCCATTAAGACATCACTTAGCTGGGTAGACAGAAGGAGAGCATTAGGATTGAGAGTAAGAACCGCTACATATTTTAGCACAGGGACAACTTTCTAGCTGGAACTTGTACACAGCGGTCACTGGCACACCAAGCTGAGTAATTTCTTTAGTGCTGATGTTTATTCAGACAAGCAGATCAGCAGGAGTAGTCACAGGGACCTGGTCCTGTCGGGTTCATAAAGTCAGATTATGGCTGAGCAGAACACCCTCAAGGGAGGAGAAACGGGGGTCCCAGCCTGCCCTGCAAGGGACAGTCTTCTGGATCTCCCCTCTGAGCAAAAGTGGCTGCTGGGGCACATCAGCATTCCCTGGTGAGCACTTTGGGGAGTGGCTGCTTTCTAGGTCATGAGCACTATTTGCTCAGGAGAGGCAAAACGGAGAAGCGTGGAGGACTTGAAGGACCATGAGATACAGAATGATGTAGGATGAAGAGGAGAAAATTACTCCCTTGCTGCACTGGACCAGATCCTCCGGCGGTAGCGATGGGATCTCAGCGCTGAGCCCATTTGCACCGGCTCAGCATCGTTGAAATGTAAGTATTGCCCCCACTGGGGTCTTTAACTCAGCAGTGCTGTCAGCACAGTCTTTGCATCCCAGGAAGGAGATACCTAATTTGCTCAGAATAACTGCTTGCACTCTGCCTTTGCTTTCCAACAGACCTGAACAAGAAGGCAATTTTGTTCCACAAAAGCAACGTTAAATGAAAATATGTAAATAAAGAGAGAACTGGAGAGTGAAAACAGTCATCATCTTCCTTAAACTAAGCGACTCGGCACATGTCCTTGGGATATCAGTAAAGGGATCCAGAAATCTCCACGGGAAGTCAAAGTTTGCAACAGGAATTCAAGATGAAATGAATGCTGCAGCTGTAATACACAAACTCACAACCTTCCCAGGCCTCACTCCTTTAAAAAACACCAAAACCTCTGGATCTCATAGCTTCAAGGACCTCTTTTCCAAGAGTGCCTCCTGTAAAGCTTTATTTCTTTTCGAAGTCTGCTTTCTATTTTACTCTATTTTTTTGCTAAGAATATATTTAGGTAGGAACTGGCCTTTACATCCACAAGCAGCCATGGCTATCAGTCAATCTATCAGTAAACCGCTCATGAAGTTCGCTAGACAAAGGGTTAGTGCAGCTAGTACCACAATAATGTAGAAACAGAAATATTACAAAGTAAAGGCTTATAAAATAATAAAAATTCTACTTAGTTCAGATACCTCCCAGTGCCTTTGGCAAAATACCTTAAGCATTCCACATAAGGCGGGCATTGTCTTTATAAGATGGCACCTCATAAAATGGTATTAAATATCACCAACGGGGCTTCATATTTCATCCAGCAGGGTTTAGGCCAGACATGTTCTATATCACACATTATTAGAATGACATCTGCTTTGCAAGTTGTGTACCCAGGAGCATACCTTGATAACTCATTTCAGCACTCATTCTCGAGGCTTCTGTGGCTTCGTAATACCTAATATGTTTAACTCATTTTGAACAGAAGTCTAAAGCCTGTCGTGGCCCTCTGGCCAAAACTGTAGCTGTCAGGCAACGGAGCCAGCTATCAAACATTACTCATTTATCATTAGTGGTGATGCAGCTGTACAGAGAAATGTACCCACTGAAGTGAAGGGCTGTCAATTGTTCCCTGTATAATACTACTCTTCTCAACAGGGCATTTCTCCATGGATGTATAGCTAGTGCACTTCGCTACTTCCCCATAGCGCAGAATTTATAGTAGCAAGGAAATGGGGAACATATTTTCATTTAAATGGGTCTGCCACAAGGTGAATAAAGCAATCATCAATAGAATCTATAAGCAGAGAGATATGCGGCGCACTGTTTATAAACATTACACATAGGCAGGTATATGTATATGTACAAGCATGTTTGTGCATGTGTGCACATATACACATGCGATGTTTATAAATAAACTCTCTAGATCTGTATCGGTATTTAAAAATTGGCGCATGTTCAGTACTAAAGGCTCCGCTTCCTCTTTGCTCACCGTTTCCATAAGAAGACTGGAACGTGCAATTTAGGCTTCAAATTTCCATGTCTGTTCTGCTTACAAAACTCAAACACACGCTACCTTGAACTTCGCTATCCTCAACTCTGCTCCCCAGGGAGGAAAACAGCCAGATTAAATCTATATGAGAGATCTCCTGACTGCAGACACTACTGCCTTTATTCACAAAGGCAAAGCACAGCAATGGTCTGGGAAAGCACCACAGTTAAGATAGTATCTTCAGGCTCCTTTGAACCACTGCTGCATGCAAATATTTGTACACATGCATTATGAAGAAAGTGTGGCACAAGTCCCTGAATTTTTATTTGTCTCCATACAAGGGAGATACAGAGGAGGGAGACAGACTCCGGTGTCAAAGAGCAGAGCGCCAGCTTCCGCATCTGCCTTTCCACTCACTCAGCGTGGTTTCTCCTGTGGAGCCCACAAAGGCCAAAGGGAATTTGCCCATCACTTTCAAGGCATTCACACAACGGCAAAAATGTCAAAATTGGATACTTAAAACCCAGAATACAAATCCATCTCCAGCAAACAAATGGAACATACCTGTTGCTCATATATTATATTCTGACCTTGGTCCATCTGTGCCCAAGTTTCTGGAAAACAGGGATGGTCACGATGCTCTGTGCCTAGGAAATGGTTTTAGCTCTTCAAGCGAGGAGCTACTACAACCATCAGTCCTCTGAGTTGTGCATGAAGGCCAATGTGACTTTGAGCAGATGTTACACAGAACCTTAATTTTATACCCAAATTGCAAGCCATCCCAGATTCACCCCAAACAAGTTTGCTGAAAAATCATGTGAACTTTCTCCAAAGAACTTCAAGAAAGCTTTTTGTCCAACATGGTGCAACTAAGAGAGTATAACAAAACTATTGTCATAGGGACTTTTGTTCCTCCTTTTGGTCTAGTGCGAAGTGTCCATGAATTCTACCATGGATAATGCCACCTTGTTAACAGAACAGCAACTAAACAGCTTTATATGTATTAATATGTATTCTGGAACACTTCCACTGTGGGTATAGAAACCCAGTGACCAAAACACAGCTGCACTTCAGTTCTGTCCCATGTTGAAACAGAGTCGCTAGCACCAATATGGTGCTCATCCATAACAGGATGAGTAATAGGAAAAGGGAGGAAGAATGCAGCTCTGAAAGTTGCAAACAGCATGGGACTGCTTCTGGGGTAAAGATCCTCTCCACCAGAATGAGCCAGAAGTAGACAAATGCAAACTTGGAGTTGCTTGGGGCAGCAGTTTCTTGAAGGGCTGCCACCGAGAAGAGGAGTGGAAGTCCCACAGCCTGCTTTGTATATGCTGAGGATCTTCTTTTTCCTCCTCTTCTGCACTTCTGAACACTACTTACATGCCATGGCATAGGGACTACGCACTGTCTATCCCTTGCACTCTAACCACCAAGCCAGAAGGCTTTGCGTTACTTTAGAAATACAAGGACATTTTGTGCCTAGCTGAAAATGAACACAGCAGAAAGGAAGATGATGAATGACAAAGTTTTGCTGGCAGATGTAGGCTATAAAAAAAGATCATGATGTGGTAAAACAAGTCTAACCAATGGGTTTTGCCAGAAACGTGGTGAAACAGGCTTCCAGTATAAAAATGACATCACCAAATTCATAAAAGAAAAAAAAAAAACACACCCTGAAGCCTCGCAAGCAAGCAGCAACTTGGGGCACAGTGGGATACTAAGGAAAGTAGAAATATCCACTTTTGTTTGTGTGATTTCCCTTCTTTACAGTCCACAGCCTCCCAGGGAAAGGTACTGGCACCCGCACTGGCAGGGTGCAGAACCAAAGACCAGTGCTGTGGCAGTCAGGCAGTTGCACCCACAGATGGCAAGCTGGGCTGGGGCTCACCACGCTCCACCAAGCAGGACCATAGCTGCCAAGGCTCCCTCTTTGACCTTATCTGCTCTTATCTTACCTGCACTTCCAGGTGCATTTGGAGCCTGATGCTCTCATACTACTACGGGTCTGCACCTACTGCTTTGGCCCAAAATAAACTTAGATACATTTGCCTTTGTTCTATAGCTTCCTTATTTAATGCAGGTATGGGCAGAAGAGCATTGCAAGGAAGTGGTAAATGGTGATTTCATTAGCTTCATCTTATTTCTAAAACAGCAAAACGCATCCTTTGAACATGGCCCCTCCTTTCTTTTTTTTTCTTTTTTTGGAAAACCCTGGACAGAATCCATTTTTCCAAGTCAGAAGGGATATACATGAGTACGTAAAATCCCAGAAGCCTCTCCTCAAAATAGCCACAGGGGTTTGCAAACAAGTCACACGAAACACCCTCTTTACCCATTCCCCCAGGGCTAAGCGAACTCCCTCTGCAACACTCCCAGCTGCTTTGTGCGCAGAGGGTAGCAAGGCCTGAGCACAGGCTTTTAAAAACATATTGCAACTAGACCATGCAGGAAAATTCTTGACTTTTTAAACATGCTTTTTGTAATATTACATGCTAGAAGAAATTATGGGCTCAGTTATGACTACCAAGTTAAGCAAGGGCTGGAGAAGCAAGCTGTCAGCCCACATAGGAAACAGCCATGGCTGAGCTCTGTGTGTTAAATTGTATGCCAGACTGCAGAGGTCAGAGACTGCTCCTGAAAGAGGGACATATACCTCACGGATGTGCGCCTTTCTCAGCTACTGAAGGCTGATTTCTGCATCGTGTTCTGGAAGGTAAATCAGATATGGCTGAGGAGCCTTCTGGTGCAATGCTTTAGTGTGCATGGCTGGAGGGGCAAGGCCAGGCTCCTGCTCCTTGTTTCCTTTGGTTAGGAAGACACCTGTGCTGAACCTACCCCAAAAGAGGAAAAAGGAGCCCTGTTCAATGTCCCTCCACAGGGTGTCCGGGAGCATTAGGCTCCTTCCTAATTCTCCCAAACAAAATGCCTATCACTATCACTGCTCACACCAGAGTGGCTGTATCTCAGCACAGTTATCTTTCCTTATTGCTTTCATTATGTCCAAGCGCAGCACCATGCCTGCGGCATTAGGCCTTAAGTCGTCCTCTCGGTCACTTTGTCCACCATGCTGTAAGTGACAGTGTGCTACAAACCAGTACGAGCACGCAGCTATGCTCATCATCTGTGTGCGCTCTGACTCATATGTGATTAAAACAGTGTCTGGACAGGGAAGAGCTGAATTCAAACTGTTCTGGGTGACTAAAATGAACCTGATCTTATTATTGCATCATGATGTTACTGCATCTCCTGTTAGAGACTCATCCTTCCTATTCTTGCTTTATCTGCTTGTAACCCCACTTCACCCCAAGTCCCATCTGTTCCCTAACCCAGGTGTTTTCCTTTCTCCAGACTGTGCTCAGTATCACCTACTCCCATTCCCAGCTGTACTACTGCCACTTTGCTTCATGAGGTCTCCTCAAAAACTCTGCATCACTGCTGACATGCCGCAGGAGGAAAAGCATTTAGTATCTTTGCACAGAGATGCTGGGAAACAAGTAACAATAACTATTTGGTAGCCGGCAGCCTCAGGGACCGGCCGGGAAGTGTCCAAGCAGAGGGGCAGCAGGAGGGCTGGGGACCACGCTGTGCTTGCGCTGCCCCATCTCTGCAGAAACCACCTCCTGCACCGAGTTTCTGTGTGAATCTCTCTGTCTGCTGAGTGGGGTCAGTGTTCGTTTAAAACATGCCTCAGTGCACCGTTGTTTCCCACAGCTCTTCAAGGTTTGCGTTATGATACAGTTGGTGAGTCATGCACAGATTAGTCACGGAGGAGATTTATTCTTGTCTACAGAAAGTCCGGCATGAGTAAGGACAATGTGAGTTTGGCACCAGCTTGTTTCGGTTCTGGCCAGTGCCAAAGGTGAGTTATGTCTCATACCCAGGTGTGCGGCTCAGACTGGAGAGGCAGGTAGAGCCACACATCCAATTTAATGCCTTTCTGCCAAGACCAAAACTTTAGCACAGCCAATGCAGGCAGTACTGAATGGGACCAACTCATCTCACAAGCTCCTCGACAGGCCAGATGTTAAAGAGACTTCCACGGGTTAATAACCTTCACCAGACCAAGCCACCAATGCGTGAAAGGCTCCAAGTCCTAGTGAATCCTCCAAGTCTCTTACCTAAGCTTACTAGAAAATATGTTGGATGAGATCTTGGCTTCATCGATGCTGGTAGCAAAACCCTCATGCAAGGCTAGGGTTTTACTCCATGGTGATAAAATTATGCAGGATTCTAATTTCCCTGTATATCTACCAGTCTCAGAGCATAACCTCTTTAAATTACTCCTGGAAATTTTCAACTGAAAAAAATGCTTTTTTTCATTTCACAGAGGCAATATGATCTCCAGCAAAACCAACACATTTCTGACCAGGAAACTGTCTGGCCTTCTATTGCCATAAAGTTAACATTCAGCTAACTTTTCTTTGATGAGTTTACACAATGAGTGTAAAATTGTACTTGCTCACTGCAGCAGTAGCCACAGTTCTGCAGGACACTTAGCCAGAACTTGGGCTTCTGAAAGAAGAAAATGTTTTCATTCATATTCTAAAATTCCATTCATTAACAGGTGTATACAGTTTGACTTCTTCAAAGTATGCTGCAGACACAGCCTAATAAATCTCCATGACACCTCACTGCATCTCCATTTTATAGATGTGGTGATTCGAATATATCCAAGTGAAATGACTTGCCCAAGGCTAATGAAGGAATCAATGTCAGAGACAGGATTAAAAGTAGAAAAATTCCTGGCCCCCAGTCTCATAACCTAACTATGGTCTGCATTTTACTCATATGAAAAGAGGAAAGGGAAACGCATCTATTTTGAATATTGTGAAAAGTAGTTCATAGCAGATGGGCAGCCTGATGTTTTAAAATTGCTTTACTTTGCCATAAAATATCAATAATACACAGGATGTGGTTCTTGTCCAAGACTATACCAAGGTGCGAACAGCACAGAATGTGTCACTGGTAGCTTTCAGAGCAGCAGAGGTTGCACTAAAATAATAAAATAAGCAGAGTCTTTGAGATGTCTCTCCTGCCCTGTTCCTTAAACCCAATTACTTCCTGTGTGCTGCATAGTTGGTAAAAGCTGCTTTGAAGCTGATGAATACCTGTTCAGTAATGAATCTGTAGAGAGATGCCTATTGTCCTATTGCCGCATCTCCTAGGCAGAACAAGAGGTCTGTAATGCCCATTTCTAAATACGCAGGTAGTGCCCGCTGACATTTTTTGGTGGGTCTACCCAGCTCTTTCTTAGATGCTAATGCAGAGCTAGGCAGCATCTTCTCTGTTGCCAAAACATAATAGGAAGACAATGCACCTGTCTAGCTGTGTAGAAGAATAATTAAAAAAAAAAAAAGGTACACTTGTGTCATTAAATATTGATGAGTAGGATTCATTGGCTGAGTTGGAGACAGTAGGATATGGCTTGAAATAAAACCCCATGAGGGCCACACCCCCTAGTATGCCCAGGGCCATCCCTTTAAAAGGTAGGACAATTATAATTAATTGAGCAATCTGACAGAAAGCATACATCCATACACTAGAGCAGAAAGTGACACTGTGCACAGAGCCATCCAGGACACTTGAAGGGTTAATCCTGGTTCACTAGACCAAGGACAGTAAATTCTGCCTGTGGCTACCACCAGTCTATTGTATTATTATTGCAGGCTTTAGAAACAGCTTTTAATTTTAACCCTTTCCAGCCCTCTCTACTATCTTCTCTTTAAATAATTGGCATTGAATAAAATTGCATGAAATATTCCTGGTCATACTTTTCAGTAGTGTCTTTTCACTTTCAGCATTTACAACAATGTACAGAAAAAAAAAAAAATCCAAAGAAGCTGGGCCTCCTTTACCTATCACTTTTAACTCCTAAAGACCAGAAACGTTGCTACAAACTGGGCCCCTTTTATTTTGCTGTGATCAGTCCCCACTATTTGCTGCAAGGATCACTGGAGAATCCCATCCACTACTTAGTGGAAACCCTACCGTGAGTATTCAGAGTTTTGACAGACACATAGACTGAATATAGATGGTCCTGTACCCCTTTCAGTCTTCCAGATATCTGCATTCGTTCACCTAATGGCTTTTTTAAGATGACGTACTGGGAATTGTTCATGCCTGTAAGAGCTGACAAATCAAACACACAGGAACCATTGGTTACCTGTAATGCAAAAATCTCATTATTGATAACATTTTCAGCCATATGCTGAGCACATCATCAGCCCATAGACAGGCTAAATAGAAACAACCAGTGTAGAAGGGATTATATAAAGGAGCACGGGGGACAGCAGAGGACTGACTCAGTGACCCAAGAGGTCCTTCCCAATCCTATATTTCTATGTTCATCTGTTCGTATTGAAGTTGATGGGAGACACTTCCACCAACTTCAAAGGGCTTTTATCCGGCCCCAGTTTCATTTCTTTTCAATATATAGATGCAAGAGTAATGTCACACATGATTTTCATGAGACATGCCAATATACAATCAGTTCTGGGAGCAGCAGAATGAACCCAGGTAGATAAATTGTTCATCCCAAAATGTGAAACATGCCAAGATCTAAAAAACGTATCTCCTCATATCTAAAGTGTAGATAAGTCCAGCAGTGTCACAACTGGATTTCCAGTCATCATTAGCCGTAATCAGTTATGGCAAATAAATTGTCTCATTATCTATTCACAATTTTTGCAAGCTACAGGGATAAGGTGAACAAATATTTTTGACCTGGGGATCAGCTCACCACAAGGCTGGTCCACATTTCCAGCAACAGGGTGTGCCCCATTGTTAGTGTCCCAGCATGAAATCTGTACCTTCATATGGAAGGTTATTCAATGTATATGGGACATCACTTATTAGAGGAACAAGCCACAAAATGCTCTGGAATGCAGTGTAGAAGCCCAATATTGATGGCCACAGAAACAAGCAATGAGAAGGTAGAACTGGGCGGTTGTACAATTACACAGTGTTTTCTTTTCTCTTTTTTTTTTCTTTTTTTTTTTTTTTACAAGCGGGCATTCAGCCTGCTCAGTAGAGTCACTCCAATATGTTATCTAATGGCTTCATCTTTACTTGTGAGAATCCCCATCTGTGGCCAGACTGTGCCACTGCCTCATTCAGCTGAGCAAGAGAACAACATTCATTCGCTTGCTCAGATCTTAGGAGACAGGTCTTGCTCTAGAGCGACAAAAAATGAGCTACTCCTTAGTCAGGTCTGAGCCTTTGCACTTAAGCCAGCCTTTGATGAAACTTTCCTCTGGATTTCAACGCTGCTTTTTATAGCTGGGCAATCTGCTCACTCTCTCTGGCTCTGCCCCTTTTTTTGTTCTTTACACTGGTATCGTTCTCATCTACGTGGCGGTTGGTGGTCTCACATTTTCCTCTTGAGATTTCTGCATTCATCATCTTTTCAAAGCCAAATAACACAAGCAATGATTTCTAATCTGTAGTTGCTTTGGAAGGATGGATGTTCAGAAATAATCACTCCGTTTTGCTATTTTTTCACCTGTTACACAGTAGCTGCTTCTGCTGTTTGGATGCTTCTTTACTCACTTCCCTTTTCCATCTCTTTTCTCCTCATAATTTACTGCAAAACTTTAAGTGATTTATAAAACATGGAAAACAGTATCACATCCAGTTCAGTTCTAAAGCACAGGGTCATTTCCTCCTATTGAGTTCATGATGCCTCTAACGAGGATGCTCCATGGAAGGATTTGGCCACACCGGAGCACTGATACAGCCACTTACTCCAACTCCTCAGATGTGGTGGGTCTTTCTCATGACCAGGACAGAGAAATGACATCACACCATGAGAAAAGAGACAGTCAAGATGCTGAAGATACCCTGAGGTCTGAGCGCTTCAGGGCTGTACCTAGGTCTTCATACTACATAGCATACCCAAAAGGTGTAGACATGCTGAAACCTGTCATGTTTCCCATGCTGTGGGTATCATTTCTATACAAGTGATGGAGAGAGCATGGGGAAAGAGAAAGGAGAGAGACCGGGGCATATCTCAGTTTCTGCCCATTAAGTAAGATGCATCTAGGAAGAGCAGACTCAGGAATGGGGAATCATCACTGATTCAACATGTCACTGTAAGGTGATTATAAGATGGTTTAATCAGTTGTCTTCTACTCCATTCAAGTGCCAGCTTCAAGTCACAGGTGTTAAAGACCCATGGCCAGAAACAGAGCCCTTGGGGTCTTGCCACGGCCTCACTGATGACATCTGAACAACCAGGTGAAATCAGATCTGACAGGCTGGCAACAAAACAGCTAGTTTTAAGGCTTAGCCCTCACTCCACTGCCATGCTCTGCAAACACCTAACAGCATTCCCAAGAGGCCTTTGTGTGTCTCAAAAGAAGTGATGCAAGGACACTGGCAAATGCAGCAGTCAACTTGTGCATGTTGCAATGTTCAATATCAAAAGCAGAAGGGCTTTGCATGAGGACCAATGGAGTGTCTGCATGTCTGAAGCCCCTCGTGTTCCCAAGGCAGCCTGGATCCACAGGTGGCACAGGTCTGATAGAGTCAGATCAAAGGGCAGTTCCCAGGTAGCCTGTATTTGGGTGCCCACCAGTTCCTACAGACTTGCAGAACTGCTCCAGTTGACTTCATGATTATCTCATCAGTGGCCACACATCACAGAGGAAGACAGTCATGGTCTGCCTTAATTTACAAGTGTCATCTCCTGCAAGTGGAAAGAGGACCATGAGAATGGCAAAGCTGAACTGATTTGTTCTGGCACCAGTATTACAGTGTGGCAAGATATACCTATGACTGTCACATACAAATTTAGTAGATAGCACGCTTGCTTTTTATTTGATTTTTAGCAGGTCTCTCCACAATAAATATAAGAGCAGAATGCATAAACAAAGCGCCTGGCACTTACAGTTTATCTTGCTGACAGAAAATTTGATTGATGAATAATAAGTTCAGAAAGTGGCAAATGTTCAACATAGGGCTAAATAACCTTTCGTTGCTGGTTTTAATTTTTTTTTCCAGCTCAGTTTCTCTTAGCCTTCACATTTCTTGTCTTGAAGTTGCTTTGTTCTAGTGCTCCATCAGCTGCTGGGAGGAAAAAAAAGAACTGCCCTATTTGTTCCTTACATATTTTTACTGATCAATTTTATCACCAAGGCAAGAATTAAATGGAGAACTTTTGCATGTCACATTGCTTCTTGTTTTCTCTTTCACTTTGCTGGGACAGAGCCTCTGAGACAGACCTTCCTGCTTACAAAATGCTCATTTTTAACCTAACACTATAATTGCAATATCAAAAGACAGGAGGGGTGCATGCACTCAAGCAGAATGAGGTGGCTCGGAGGATATTCCAGTCAAAGTAGGCTGTATTCATAAAGCATACCATAAAAAAAAAATTTTTAACAGACAGGGAGACTGAGGCACAGAGTCCTACAGTGATTTGTGTACAGGAGCATATAGGAAGAGTATGGCAGAAGGGCAAGAACAAGCTGGACCCTGTGGCTCCTCATCTTGTGCCTTAGCAACAAGACCACTCTCCCTCTGCGCGCAGGCTCAGAAAGAAGAAGGGGCAACCTTCTAGGAGGGAAATCCTTGTTGGATTAAGCACTTTGCTTTCTTTCCTCTTCTCACCCCTTTCCTCCTTCAAAGCATGGAGGATGGGGGGGGGGGGCAGGCGATGAAACAGTGCCTGTCCCCCCCACACTTTTCAGCCCACCCCATATCCAGCAGGGTGTCGGGGCTCCCCAGCAGCCCCCAAATGCCGGCACCCCTCGGCCAGGGAGGAGAGAGATGATTTGTAATTGCAATACTTTCATTACCGTCTCTTAGTTCTTTGCACACTAATGTCAAGAGCTTTGTCTTTGTAGTGTTATTGGCATTTTTCATCATATTCATGAAGTGTGGGTCAATTTTCTTCAAAAGGCTCACTTCGCCAACTTGCCACAAAGACAGACAGTAATAAATTCTACTAGTGCACAGCGAAGGCTTCGTAGCTGCAAGCAACAATAAAAAGCAATGAGCTGGGTGTCACTAAGTAACTCCAGTTTACACTGCATTTTCTTCTTTTATTGAAAACTCAGAATATGAATTTATTAATGAATACACAGGCCTACTTTGAAGGGGTGTGGGGGGGTCCGAGTCAATTTATTTGGTATTCACACAGTGTGTGCCTACATTGTATTGTTTCATCATTTTATGGCCAGGCACAGCTTGTTAGGCTGTGGCCCTCCAGAAAAAAGCAGGCTCATATAGCAACACCTTGACGTAGATGTACAGCTGCTTTCACTGTGGCTGTCTCACCTTTAGCCCCGTCTGTCTACTGCCGGCTTTCATTTTCCGCATTCATACATCAATAAGCTTTGCATGCTGACACCTAATTTTGCAGGCTACTTTGGTTATGGAGGCCGTGTTTTGCATATCACTACCCACCCCCTTCTGACATCTACTGCCTTTAAAGAGGGAGAGAATAGAGAGAGCACGAAAGAGGGATTCTTTTCTTCTCAGCCTAATCAGAGATTTCTTTATATTTGTCAAAAGCAGATCTGCCAAATCAACTTTAATTGATTCTTCCACAGTTCTCGTGTATGATTTTTGAAGGACTGGGCTTGTGTTCCAAGACACAGTGTTGTGTTTCAAACAAATATGAGGTTTCTACAGCAAATCAAATTTGGATGCCAATTAGTTAGCATTTTCCATTCCAATTAAATTTGAGACCTTTCTGATTTTGAAAGACTTGTGTGTCTATGCATGTTTGTATATATGTATGTGTGTGCACTTATCTCTATCTATTTTATAGAGACAGAAAGATATATACATATAAAATATTTAATGTGCCCTCGGTGGTCTAATAAGCAGGGAGGGGTTATAGCCACCCATTTAAATATACATTTTGGAGGATTTTTTTTTTTTATCTTGTTTATTTCACAAGGGCTTACCAGCCCATTCTAACCTGTTATGTGACACCACAAAGGTTTCTACTTCTCAGTCAGGTGGCTAATGTCATTATATCGTTGACAACTCATAAAATGTTATAATCTAATAGGGCTTTCCCTCCCCACACACTCATAGTGAAAGCTTGCTGTAGCAAAGAAAGGATTAGGGGCAAAAAGCAAGATTAATGGTTGAAAAAATGGAAGCAGGCTGAGTCCAGATAGAATACTGTAGCTTAAAAACAAATATAATTTGTATATTAAAATGTGTCTTGATCTTACTAGATTTACTCTAAATGAACCCAGCATACAATACAGGGCATTTCCTACTGGATATTGCATATTTCAGCAAAGTCTATATATTCATTTTGAATCAATTTTTAAAGAAATTCCTCCTTTTATGACTAAAACCCAGGTTTTAGGCAGACTCGTAATACAGGCACTAAGATTGAATCCAACACTACAATGATGGGAAGGAAACAAAAGCTTGCTTAGATTAGCTAGAACTATCATGTGCCATCACAGTCAACCATAAAACTATCCTAGACAATATCTGTGCTAGAGAGAAGCTATCTTCCTGGCACCCATGAGTCCGATTGCCACACAAGGTGCAAACCTCCTGCCAGTAAGTTTTTCCCTCTTGGGTCCCCAAAAAGACCTCAGGACAGAGAGGTCAGGGAGAGGACAGACAACCCAGCCAGCTCCAGCAGATGTGAGGAGCAGGCAGACCCATTCCCATTCTCTTCCAAGGACTCAAAACCACCGCAGTGAGGAATTCACCCCCAGCAAAATTCAGGTGGGAACAAGCACACGCCTGCATTTCTTTGGGAAAGAGATTAATTAGTTTCTTCCTCTTATAAAACACAAATAAAGAAACAAAGACCTGAGCTTGAAAATTCAGGCACACTTCGCCAGCAGGGAAAAGCAATAATCTTCAGGTAGTTTGGCGCTAGTATGCTGTGTGTTTTGTATTCTGTCCTACTACATGCGACTACTAGCCTATGCAACCCAAAAGAGTAAAATGAGAAATTATGATGGCTATTGAACACCATTCACATATTCACAGTGTCACATTTGATGTCAATTAGTGTGTGTGTGTTTACATAATTGTTATACAAGGGGAAAATCTACAGTGTTAAACAGCCTTCGGATTCACGTTTCTGGACAGGCTTTGTTTTGTGGAGTGTTTAGCGCACATAAAATAAAATCCATGGGAAATCTGTCTGGCATGAGATCTTTGATGGATTTGTGTCGGTAGAGTTTTTATACGTGGTCAAAAATGTGTGGTTTAGATTAAATTTTTCAAGCCAGCTTCTCTTTACACCTGGGTAAAACCAAGCCTTATGAGTGAAAAATCTGCAGATTTGCTGATAGCTTAGATTTTGATTTGACTGAATGGACAGGTTGAGGAGGAAAATTTCAGAGAAGTATGCAAACATTTTGCAACTTTCAAAACAAAAATGTCTCAAGCCTTTTGTATGAAATCTTTTTGACTTTGATATTCTTTAATTGTCAGCTTGCATAAAAACCAAAGGGTTCAACATTGAAATGAAACTCTGAAACCAATGTTGAACATCAAACTGGCCTTTTCAAGTTTTTATTATCCCTTTATTTTTTTTAATCGGAAAAAGTCTAAAATTTAATTTTTGGTTCAACTGATGATCAATTTTTCTTCTACATTTCAGGATCTGCAATAACCCACCAAATCCCCTACTTATCTCCCAGTGTGCTGACTTCTGTAAAAAATGTAGCCCTTCGAGCTACAAAATGATAGAGGAAAATCAGAGAACACACAATAAAGTCTATAAAATTATGAACAGTATAGGGAAAGCAAATAGAAAAGAATTAGTCATTATTTCTCACAGCATAAGAACTAGGGTGCACCCAATTATGAGGCAGCAGGTTTAAAATAGCCCATAAGAAACACTTTTACAAAGAATAACTAAATTATGCAACTTACTGCACAGCATGTTGCGGAGGCCAGGAATATAAATGGATTTGAAATGCGATTAGACAAATTCACAGTAGAGGTCTACCGAGGACTGCCAAGCACCACGATCCGGCGCAGCCTCTGGTTTGGGAAGTCCCTAATGTGCTACCTGGCCAGAGCTGGGGAGGGGAGAGGTCCCTCTCCATGTACATCCGTCCTGACAGCACTACGGTGATGCAGTCATGCCGGGACCGTAGCATCACCTTTGCAAAGGGAGGATGTCCACAATGCAATATCGCAGGCAGTTGTGGGTTGCTCATGGGATGTCCTTCCCTGGCTGGGTCTGGTTGGAGATGCTAAGGGAAGTGGCCAGGGAGGGCTCCTCCTTGGAGCAGTATCTCCAGACCCCTAAGGGAATCACTCCACTGCCAAATGCACACTGAGCCCTTGATCCAGACCACACAGGCAGCAAAAACAATAGCGCTGATGAGTGATTATGTTTCTTTGTCTGCAAAGTACTCGTACCAAGGTGCAATTGTGTATCTGGTATGCAACAGTGCTGTATATTAAGGTCTTTATGCATTTGTCACTTTATGGCTATTTAATTGTAGGGTGAGTAAAAAAAGAGAAAATTAAAACAGGGCCACAGGCTGGTTTGACAGTGGTGGCAAGAAGTGCCCCGTTCAGCAGTAGGAACTGGCATGGAAAATCAAGATGGGATCATAAATGTGGCTGAAGTGAGCAGTCTTTAACTGCTGGCAAAACCAGAGCAGAAGTTTTCAACCATTTCGTGATTTATGGACCCTTACACTTCCAACGGAGAGGTGATCACCTGTAAGAGTGAATTAAAGCCTCCTGACAATGGGCTTTTCTCGCTTGCCTTTCAGGCACCCTTTAGAGAGATGGCTCAGAGGCCCTCTGGGACATGTGGTCCAGCTGGAAACCCACTGGCACAGGAATGAGCAAAGGGACAGGTAGTGTCCAACTTTGGGGTTTAGCTTTGCCACCCCCTCTCTGCATTTCCTGTCTAACTGTGGTAAAAGAACATTTTTTAAAAGCCTTCTTTTTCCTCCATAGTTTTAAGGCTAAAAAGGACTATTAGATAATCTGTTCTGACCTTTTACATCTAGAGGCCATCACACTTCCTCCAGTTTACGAGTACCTCCATAAAATAGCAGCCCATATTAATTTCAATCACCACTGAGGGAAATAAACCTGCTCCAGTCAGAAGAGGATTTCTCTGAGGTTTACCATTTGCCACAGTTCACACTCTCATCATTCACGTCCTTTCTAATCACTATACTATTTTCCCTCTGTATATCTATGAACACGTTGTTAAAATACTGGGAATAGGAGTTTAAATTACAGTGGCATCCATTTTGGTCACACTTTACATAGTAAAAAGGATCCCCAACAGGAACATTTGGACAGCCTAACCAGACAAGGCAAAAAAAAAAAAAAGGGAAAACAAAAAANAATCACTGTTCTCCCAAGCTCACATAAGCCCAAAGAGATTAAACGATTGGTCAAAAGTCACCCCAAAGTTGGTGGCAGAGATGGAGCTGAAACCTACTTTCTCAAGTCAAATCTGGAGTTTTAATCACCAGAACACCCTTCCTCTCCCTTCATTGCTTTCATTTATCATTTCAGGCTAGGCAGACTACATCGAAATGATGGCTTTGTGAAGCATAGAAACACAGTTTTACGGGCAATAAACAATAAATATGAACCTGAGAGACATCTCCGGGAAACGTACCTACCAAAATAGTCCCTTTTCCTTTTTTTTTCCCCCCAGAAGATGGCAAAAATGTTCCCTTCCCCTCCTGCCCATGCCTCTTTGCCGGGCTCAGCCTGCTGCCAGCCACGCCACCTCAGCCGCGCCAGCTCCCCTGCATGGCACGTTGGCTGTAGGATGGCAGCGAGCACTCCTTCTCCCTGCCAAGATGACAAAGTCCTGGCTGGCTCAGCCGCCGCCTCTGCCAGTGTACCAGAGAATCGGTTGTGCGATTTCATTTAAGCGCTGCTAACTAATTATTAACTGTAGGCTCAGCATTCAGGGTGCAGACAATGGGATCAGCCAGGCACCGCTCCATGGGCGGGGGGGCACCACAGTCAGCACGGGTTTCTTTTTAATTATTGTGCAGTGGAATCAATCCTGGAGAAGCGAATTGAAAAGTATACAAAATTCTGATTAATAACCATAACGGCTTTTTTTTTTCAGTGTTTCTTCTGAGTTCCCACCCACAGGACCCCAACTGTCCTTTCAGCTGTAACACCAAAACCTGCACTCACTTTAAGAAATGAGATAAATTGTTTTGGTTTATGGGACTGCTCCACAACAATGAATTATGCAGAGTTGAGCCCAAAACCCATCTCTGGATCCCAACTTCTATGCGTTTTGCTTGTGGACCCAGATATAAACTTTGAGGATGATGGATGGTCCTATTTTATGGCATTCCTGGGCAAGACACAAACCTCCCCACAGGCTGGAAGGGCTCTGTTCTGGACTTTAAAGTTTCAGGCCTTTGCTTGGTACTACGTTTCACTTTGTGTAAATGCATACAGTATCTGCGCTACCTCCTCTCCTGAGGGATTTGTGCGAGGAAGGGTTGACTTTATCTCCTCTGGCACTCATGTCTCACTGGCTGTGTTACTTTTGAACTGGATCAGGTTTGCTGCAAAAGTAGCTCCATGCTCATTCAGAAATTGGGTGCATCTTAGCAATGCTTAGGATGATTTTCCAAGATGTGTCCTTATTTCTAGCAGCCTATTGATTAAGATATTTCCATCTTGGAGAGATATCAAGTGACAATTTTGTTCAAAATAGTAGTAGTAGGAAAAAAAAATAATCAGGGTATTTTGACAAAAGTGCCTCATTGTGGAGAATCTTTGCTCCACACAAGAGAATTCATGAGCATAATTTGTGATCGCTCCTATCAGAAGACACACCTCAAACAGGAGCTGGAGCCTCTCTTCTCATAGTTTTTCCAGCAGTGGAAACACATAATTTGCATTAGGGACAGGGGATGGTATATTCTGCTGGTCCCACTTGAGTGGTTCAGCATTAAGGGACCAGCAACCCCCACCGCGGGCTGACCAGCACCCTGGGGAGGCAGCAGCTCCTCCCTAACACTGAGCACATGAGCAAGGGCTATCACAATCAGCGATAAGGAAAAGCACATGCTTTAGCAGGTGTCAGGGCAAGGATTAGAGAAAATGTGCTGCCATATCTCACAGAGCATGCGTGTGTCAGGGTCTGAAAGTGAACTCAGCTCCCTGGTGTGGGAGCCTGGTGCTGTACCTGCAATGAAGCCTTTCCTGCAAATGGAGACATCAGAAGGAGATGACATTCCCCAGGGGCTGGCAAAATGTTATATGAATCACACCCAGCTCTGCTCAGGAAACATCTCTCTCAGGTCTGAGTGGAATTCTATACCAAAGACACAGATTTTTAAATTAAGACTTCTTTTTCTTTCTACTTTCAATACCTTGGTAGTGCTTTTTCACTAAACAGTTATTAAAAAGAAGGAAGATATAGTCTTGTACCGGAGTAATATTTCTTCCCCAATATTACTCAATTCACCCATGTGATGGTCCCTTCTCTTCTTCCTCAAGCCTTCCAATTTTGAGTCTTGACACATTTTGATCCAGTTCCCAGTGCTGCTAACACTCCACTTTGCTCCCACACAGGTCGGCATGCAGCAGGGACCCCACTTCACCAGGCTCCCCTCCTGCAACTCTCCCAAGGCTGTGGTGGGGGGAGGAAAGGGTCCTCTAAAACAATGGTAGGAAGCGTTGATTCCTTTTCAGGCTGTACCAGGCTCTTAGAGCTGTGATTTCTCACAGCCATCCGTGGCGAGGCATTGTGGGATATTGTGTTTGACTCTCAACAAACTGTGTTGCTAGGACGACGTTTATTATGATACATAATGTGAATAAAGGATGAAACTGTACACAGCGTGCTGATTTGCTATAACTGTCATCTGTGATGATAGTCTCTAGTTTATACCTCAAATGAATTTTGCATGGATGGTACCGATGCTACCAAGTGCTGCAGAGGTGTATTTTACAAAGCTGCCTGGGCCTGGCATGAAGATCATGCCACTTTAAACAGCGAATCTGTTATTGTGATGTTTGTGAGATGAGAACAAGTGGGAAAGTCACTTTCAAGTGCAGCTCAGTGCTCTTTTAATGAGGAATGGGGTCTTCTTCAGAGTCAGCCAACTACTGAGGAGGAGCTGACACCCTTAGTAGTCAACATCCTCAAAACAGCTGACAGCTCCAGATAAATCAGTTTGTGTACTTCCTCCCCTTCTCATATCACCTGCGGTGACAGGAAAGCACTAATTTCCTTTGAGAGGGAGAGAGATGGATGCACGCGTGCATCCTGGGCATGTTGATCCTTCAGTGTAAAATTAACAAAAACAGAGGCCAGGGAGAACTGGGAATAGGCACAGCACTTTGTCAAGAGGAAGGGTTTGCCATAGTACGGCCCCGTATTCATCATATGGTAATTTATAAATATGCATACAGCAGAGTCATTCTATTAGCCCCTGGAAGAAGCAGCTATGACAAACACGGTGCGTTTGGTGAACTGACTGCCCAGTTCACAGCTATAATTCACCCCCACACAGCAGAGGACTTCACGCCAAGGGGGCTGGCACGCAGCACCAGCCCCGTGCACAAGCAGCACTTGTGCGTACTGCTTCATCCTACACCCGGACACAGCCTGGCCCTGGACGTACAGCCACCCAGGGCAGAGCTCTCTGACACCATCACCTTTGAACGGGACTGCCTTTGTAAGAGCAAAAACAATTCCCAGGCGCTGAACGGCTGAGGGTGCAGACTACAGTCCCAATCCCACACCTGAACAATTGCATCTGGGACCTGCAGCACCTTTTTGGGCTGGTCAGGAGGCACTCACTTGCTTATCAGCTGCTCGCTGCAATCGATAGGGAGTTAAGTACTGCCTGTACCCTCTTGCACAGAGAATCCTCACCGCACACTTCCTGAATTCATTACTCTGATGCTGTCACATACATGGCTAAATGATGTTATAAAAATTAGATACTGCAGGCCGTTAAAAGCATTGCACGCTCATTGAAAAGACACCCACCGACAAAACTCTCCAGATAAAACCATCAAGAAATTTCTCCCCAGCAGGCAATGCAGCTCACAACTTTCCCCTGGGCACAGAAACTGCCCCGGTTAGAAACCTCACGTGGCAGTTTCAGCAGGGCTGGTTGCCATTCGTTTTGTGTCGTTACTTCTGAGAGTTGTCTCATCCCACCGTCCTCACTGAACTGCCACGTTTCCAGAGACAGGCTCTGACACGAGGCGAGCTGAAACAAGGCAGAAATGAAAGAAAGACACCTAACCTGTTTAAACAGGAAAATGAACCGCTCACTGTGACCCTGTTTCAGGGAGGATCTTGCCCAAGAACCAGACACGCACTGTCCAGGACTGAAGAGAGCCTGTCTTCCCTGCCTGGGCTTGATGCACACTGTATTTAAGGTCCATTTAAGAGTCCCTTTCCTGTACACAGACCTTTTAATGAAAAGAAAAAAAAATAATTGAAAAAAAACCCCACCACCCTCTAAAAATACTGACGAGAATCTGAGTTTTTCAGGACTCTCAACTTCTCACTTCCTAAGCTGACAATAACCACAGTGTTGCCGTGATGCATCAGGTTACATTAGTTAAATCACTGATGATTTCATCATTTATATAATGGGATACGATTGGCGTGATCAGATGAGACAAGTCACAGCAATAATACGTCGCAGCAAAAATGTCTAAAAGGAGGTATTTTGCCTGACAACCATTTAAAAACACTTTACATTTACATTTTAAAATAAATACATGTAACTATATATGCAAACATAAAACTATAAATATATCTATACATGCATGCATGTGTGCACCCACATATGTGTAATCACACACACATGCTCCTGTGGTTTTCCAGCTAAACTACCGCCATGTGTTGTACATTATCCCAGGGCACCAAGCAGAAAGGCTAAAACCCACCTCTGGGGGCAGGGAATTTTGAAACCAATTTCTCCTGGACCAGAAATCCAGAAAAGCTGCTCCATGCACGGGCCCCCATGCCTGTAGCACTCACTGGTGCAGCCCAAGCATGGAAAAGCTCAAGGGCGCAGAGCCCCACTAAATGAACGAGGATATTTCACAGGGACGAGGTCAGGACCATGGCTCCCCGTCTTTTGCTTAACTTCTTGTGCCAAGCTCTCAGGAGCTTGCACCTTTTCAAATCCTCCGAGGTTGCACAGCACGTTCAAGACACTGTCCCTGCACAGCCACGTTGCTCTGCACACAGCAATACCTGCTTGGGTGACACAGATTACACATCTCTGAGCAGAAGCACTCGCTTTCATTCCGGTTTCATACGAGGATGGGTTGTTTCTTTCTCGCACCGTTAAGTATTCCAGAGGAAAAGCTCTTTTGTGTGTAAATAACTATTAGGTGTTATATTTTTAAAAAGAAAAAAAAAATCATAAAAAAAGCAGACAGAATTCATTTATATGAAAAACAGAGGGATTAAACATAGCCAATAAATCACAATAAACTGTCCACAGTGAACAATGCCACAAGATGACCATAATGGAGATCCACTGCTCTTGTGCTTTTATTAAAAGAACAAAGCACTGCAATTAAATGTAAAATCCGGTAATATGTCATCGTACCTTAAGCATCCTTTTCTCATTCATTGAACACTGTCCTCTGATTTAATTGAAGCCTCTGGTCCCTTTGAGACACAAATAGTCCTTACTCTAGGCCAAGTTTAGCATTTCATTATTTAGTAATCTGAGATGGAGTCATGCTATTGACTCTCAAGCAATCCTCTTTGCTTCTTATAACAAAAAGGATGCCCACAGAAATAATTGATACCACATTCTACTCTCTAGTAAATCGTCCCTTAGTGGATTGTGAAAAGAGGTTTTTGATTTAGACTTAAGAATAACAAAAGTTGGGTATATTTTTCACTGATGACCCCCATATGACATGTCCATAACCCCTTTCACAGCAGGAATGTTGGCCTAAAGGCATTTTAGCAGCTAAAATGAGTGACTAGAGGCTTTCCAGGTTTTGTTATATATACTCAGTATATAAGTGATGTCTTCGTACAGGAAAGTCATTTTTTTCTATAGAACAACTCACTGTAGACCTGATCCAGCCAAGAGCCAACACTCTCCTCCCTGGTATCAGGCAGCCATCGGTGCTTAGCACCTCATAAAGGCAATCAGCAACTTGCAGATTCATTACAGCTTTTCAGGCTGGAAACCGGCTGAAGCTGCGTGGGGTGTTTTCTTTGTTACGTGAAACAACCCAGGCAAGTCAGGCACTGGATCCAGGGCTGAGGTCCTGTGTGCCCCTGAGTTTGGGAATGGCAGTAACCAGTTTCACAGCTCCAAAACCCCCTTGTCTTGGAGGAGCCTCTGTTATGCTCCAGTCTTTGAGATTTTCAGCCTCACAGCCACCAACCCGGGCTGTAAGAGAGCCATAGCCAGATTCAGGTACACACCCCCCACACCCTTCCCACTTCCCTTAATGCAGAATGCTGCATGGGGATGTCATAAGTCACCGTCTCTCCCAGAGGGCTCCCAGCAGGCTGGGAAATGCCAGAGGGCTAAGCCTACTCTCCTTTTCCTTTGTGAACAACCCACTGCACTTACACAACTACACAGGGTCACCTCTTCCTGCTTTTTGTCCATTTGCAGGGGCTTCAGAGCATCCATCCCTTCCCTCACTAACTCCCTGCAGCACATTGTGGTCCTGGAAGGCCTTAGCGCATAGACCCCACTGCGAACCTCCTCTTCACCATCATCCAAGTGTACTCCTCAGCTTGCACGAAGCATTGTAACACTAAGGCATCTGGGCAGGTCTTGCTGTACCCACAAAAAGGCACCTGTACATCTGTCATGAAGTCAACAGCATCACGCTCAGCACAAGTGTGCCAGGAGCAGCTTGCACCGCGGCACAGCAGGCACCACCAATTGTGCAGCAAATGTACTAAATCTTCAGAATTGGTGAAATGACTCACTTATTTCAGGAAGGGGAGTTTGACAGGCAGAGGCCACATGCCAGTTTGTAGGATGGCTTTAACATCCAAGAGGGTGAACTCCACTAATTCCTTTTGCTAAACGTGTAGGAGAGAACTGGGCACAGTTTAGAAGAGGTGGTTTGTTATGGACTTATCACTGTGCATATTAAATGAACAAGCAATAATAAATAATAAATAACAAATAATAAATGCAGGCACATGAAGTCACTGATCCCATACACTGACGGGAAGCCTGCCCTGTCCACTCGCTTGGGTTCAACTCACTGGTCCAGGCCTGGGAAAAATTTAAATTTGGTTAGCACAGAGAGGAGTTGTATAGATGTAGGGGCGAATCCAGGATTAGGATGTCAGCCCTCCCACAAGCCAATCCCATGCATGACAAAAGTCAAACAGAAAAGATTACCCTGATGCCTTCTTGCTTGTGTTCTCAGGCATTGCTCACTCCAATGAGTACTGAAAAAAGTGAATTTTCACTAACTTTGGAAGACCGACGCCCCATGATGAAAAGTAGCTGTTTCCTCTGGAAATTTGCGCCATCATTCCCAGGCAATGCAAGCACAAAGTTAAGATGGGGAGACTAAGTTCACCCCAATAAACTTGCATGGTTCCTATTAATATTAATGGAAATTACACAGGTGTACTGGGAAATAGCCCCCTCGCAGGGCTGCAAATCTCATAGCCCTGACCTACACCCATAACCCTGCACTGAGACTTGTCTGTATATAATTCTGTAATCTATTTGGCATGTTAAATATTTCAAATTAAAGTATCAGGGTCAGAGCCAAACCAATGCATTATATGGGATAAGATTTTAATTCAGCTGGTCCTGGGAGAGACATGGGGAAGGAGGAGAAATCCATGCCAATTATTGTGCATTTTAGGAGAGTTATTTGACTGTAGGACCAACCCATACCAGGGCCCTTTTCAGCGAGTTTTGTTTTGTTTGTTTGCTTCTCTTCTCCCAGTACTCAAATTATCTCCAAGTCCTTAGATCCATTAGACTAATTAATATTAAGAACATATGCATATGCAAATTAGGCCATGGTACCCATATATTTCACTTCACATGACAGCTTGAAGTGTAGTTGTGTGAGTCAATCAAATGCCATAAATTTGCTATGTACAAGAGATCATTAATATTAATTGGGGCATGGGCACTGTGCAGTAGCCCATGCCACCATTAGAAATGGACCCCTTGCTTTAATTGTACAGCAAATTCTTTTTCTTTTTTTAAACCAGTGCCTATGGCCTGATTAAAATATGTATTTTTTTCCCAGGTAGTCTTAGAACAGCATCAGAATTGTATTAAAAAATACAGAGCAGACCTTTTCTAAGACAGATGGCACACAATGAGGTTAAAAAAAGTATCTGGAGATCCAACCAGCAAGAACAAAAAAAAAAAATTGCTTGCATTGTTGTTTTCATTATCTTGCTTCTGTCATTTCATGAGCTTTGTATCTTGCAAGGAAAGAAAGAAGGGAGAAAAACTGTGAAATTAATCTTTTGTGCATGGCCTGATAAAGAAGAGACATGCTCAGACAAAAGATAGACTGAGAGAAGGTACCGTGATTGATGACTAAAGTAAAGGTGTCAGAAGAGTATTATGTAAATTACTGGAGGCACAGACCATTTCAGACAGAATGAGAGGGAGAGGGGAAGCCAGTGAGAGAGAGAAAAAAAGGACTGCAGAGTCGATGTCACCAAGACACTGGTCCCCAAGCGCCAATTTCTTGCCATCTTTCATCTGCTCAGACAAGCTCACCTCACTTTCTATTTGGTTTGCACAATGTAACAAAGGAGGAAAAAACTGTCAACATTAGCAAGAATACAGCCCAAAAGCGGGGTTCGAGCACACAGCGTCTGAAGTGAATCAGTGAGATGGGAACTTTAAGGCAGCCTCGGTGCTTGTACGTGTGGCTGTGCGAGGCAGTGGCTCAGAGCTGATTCGCTCTTTATTTTGTGCCAGAAAGAGGATTCAGACAGACAGGGCCAGGGTCTTTCTCTGTGTCTAATGTCCAGCTTGATACCTTTTCCACCTTCGCACACACCTGCAGCCACACGTGTTTATCCGACACACACACTCATCCCCACATGGACCTGCCAGCAGCCACCTCCAGGACAGCCCGGACCGTCCCCTATTGCTCTTCTGCTGGTGTAGCTTTTTAATCAAATTCATGCCCATGCCCACAAGCTGGACAGAAAGAGGAGGGGTAGACAGAGAGCTCACATCTACCAAACTCTCCCCAGAAAACCTTTTCTTGCTGCTGACACAACCACACACGATGGCTCCCAGCCACACTCGCATTGAGGCCCCGGCACACCCTGTCTCTGCTGCTCCCGTCTCTTCTGTGCACCAAGGAGTGTGGCTGAGCAGAGCTTATCCAGCGCCTGCCACAACCTTCCAGAAGGATTCAATGAAAGCACAGTCCAAACCAATTTATACCGAGCAAAAGTACGTTTGGTCTTCCTTTCCTCATCCTTCTGGCACAGAACTGGCCCTGGTTTTCACATCCTAAGAGGATGATGTAGTTGATAGCAAAGACAGTAAAAAAACCTTTTTTTTTTACTTTTCCCTTTTTGAAAAAAAAACCTCCAAGGGAAAATGCAACAGGTTTTCAGGAACTGTTCCCTTTGTTCCTGACTATATGATTAATATGGCTCCTGTTTTAAAACCAATTATTATGTATTGTCTTTTGAATTTCACCTCTGCCATATTTTCGCCCCTATTTAATTCAATCACTGGCTTTTATTCAAAAACTTCATTTTCCAAGGAAAAAACAACTACAAATGGTCACCTATCACCTCCATGGTAACAAGTGACAGGAGCGTTCGAGGGGAAGAAAATACTAAATTGGTGTTTGATGAAATGCACTATTCCACTACACATTTACTCCTGATACATGAGGCTTAAGGTACACAGTGCCCTCTATAAATTAACTGATTACCCTGATACCCACCCTATAGGGTGGATCCCTGATTTTAAGATGAGGGAAGAGAGGAGCGTGAGCGTAGGGGCCGGCATGCTCACCTCCCCTATCTCTTTCCTCTATAAGCTCAGTAAGGGCATCCCCTTAGTCACATCTTGCCCGTGAGCCAAATGCTGCATCTGGACACAGCGATCTCCAGCTCAGCTATGTCAGGTTCACTCTGCACTCGTCCCGCTGCAACAAAGAGTGGGATTTGGTGCATGAATTGTAACCCCCCTGCGGAATACAAAATTGCATGTGCCTATTGAGCCTTAATTCTCAGCCGGTGCGTGCACCCACAGCTGTGGGAAGGGAGAGGAGTTGTCCTGCCCCTTCTCCTTCCTGCTGTTCCTACTGTCCTGCCCAGCACTGGAAAGCAACGGGACGGGGCAGGATTCAGGACAAAGATGGCAAACCTGGCATGGCTCCTGGCAGGAATCACTTCGGCACGGAGCACAAGAGTGCAAACAAAGCTGCTTTCCAGCTCCCTTCCTTCAGATTTAGTCAGCTATCACATGGCTTTCATTTAGAGTGTTGAGAGACATCATAATGAGATTTAATAACAAATTGTTTCAATTTTGCGTCCCCTTTAAGTTCTGTTGGCCAGGCAGGATAGCCCATGGAAAAAGCATTCATTTCTTCTCATCAAATTTTTCATTTTTCCACTCTTTTTTTTGCACCATGAGTGCAACAGTTGGAAAAAAATTAAAATCCAAAAAGGCAGCTATTTCTATATCATCAATTTGCCCCTTAAAGAGTGAAATGATAAAATGAGTGAAAAAAAAATTACATATCCTGGGCACCAAGCTCTGTGCAAATCAGTTTTTAAAGTATCAGCGAATTCACATTTTAAAGAATACTTTAGTTTGCAAGATTGAAATTCTTTTTAAGAAGAAACTCTCAAAGGAAGTTGTCATTTTAGGCTGCACAAACCAAAACCCTTCCAAAATCAGGTGCTTAGAAAAAAAATTGAAGCACTTTAATAATTTAAATTGCTCCCCTTTGCACATGCCCAGAACCCAAATCCCTTTTCTAACTGAAGTGCTTATATAAAAATTTGACAGCTCTTATAATTTTAAATTGCTCTACACTGAGTATGCCCAGAACCTTGATCACTTCCAAATTCAAGGGCTTATAAAAATTTGAAGCACTCCAATAATTTTAAATTGCAATGCACAGTGCAGAGTGATTTAAAATTATTGGACTGCTTCAATTTTTTTAAAAGGTCTTCAATTTGGAAGTGAGTCAAGCAGCATTCTAATACAGTACTTTAAGACATACTGTACTGATCTAAAATTTAACATCTAAAAATAATGAAAATTAAACCAAATACACTATTTAAAGAGTGAGAACAGTTTTCCCAAACACACCTAGAAAATCTAGAAAACCACAACTTCTGTCCTTCTTCACAAACAAGCCAAGAGCAAAGAGTAAAGGAGGAGATGCTCGAGATGGAACCACAGATGTAAGGTCAGCTCCAACCTGTGGGCTGGACACCACAAAAGTCCTCCTAGAAGTGCTGGAGAGAGGTGGGCTGGAGCAGAGCATGGTCGTAAGTACTCATACTGCAGGAACCCTACCAACGGCAGTCTGCCACACAAAGGCATGGCCAACAAGCACTCCTGCATCCACGGGGTGACATTTGCCCCTACAAACCATTCTCTTCTGTTTTGAGAGGTGCAGAGGAGTCAGTCATCTCCACAGGGCAAGAGCTCATGCTGACACCCCAGTGGGAGACAAGCACAGCAAAGACTAGACAGGGCCCTTCGGTCCCCTCTTGCAGGGGAAGTGAGGGATGGGTTTAGACTATTTACAGATCTGCCAGTTATAGACCAGCACTTTTTTGGATGGTGTTTCTGTTTCTTCTCAAACCATATGCTTTCTAGTGGGGACTCACAGCAAGTGTCCCATGCATGGTTCAAAGCACTGGCTCCCCACTGCTTTCCTTCATGAAGAGTGGAAATACATAATTTCCACTAGGTTTAGTGTTAGACACTGGCTCTGTGTGTAAGTCATTTTGGCAGCTATTCACTTCCCTTTAAAATTTTTCCCTTTTTTGGAGGTGATTTATATTAATAAACTGTTTTGGATCAGAATTGGCATGATATGTAAAACCTATGCCTGTTTGGCATTTCTGTTGTGTATGCTTAATTTGAATGGTGGGAGGGAAGAAGACAACGCTGTTTAGCTGGCTGGAAGTCTTTTTTTGTTCCAGACATGCAAGTCTCTTCTCAGGAGTCAACTGTAACTATTATAGAGTTTCTTCAAAAAAAATCGGTTTTGACATTCTGAAGATAGGGAATGAAAAGAGACTTGAAGTCACCACATTTTCCATGCATTCATGAACATCTGCAATGTAAAATTGTTTCACAACAGGGGCTAGGCTCTATTTCATCTTATAACAAGTTGGGAATCTTGTTTATTTGTAGCTTATTCAGTCTGTTTGATATCAGGGACACCATGTCTTCGGCTGCAAGCTTCATTTTGAAGTTGAGGTCTCGTGGCCTTCTCTGTTGTCTTTTGCTTCTTCTTAAGTTAAAACTCACAGGAGATGACAGAAAGAATCCTTATGCCTAGCTCCAGGCTAATAAAGGAGGCTAGTTAAATTTTGATTATTATCTATTCAAAACGAGCATCCTCGGACAAAGAGAGAGGTGGCACCCGGGTCAGTGACGTTTCTAATGTGAATTCTTGGAAGAGGGAAACTGTCGAAGTATGGATTAGCTGGAGCGAGTCAAACAAGAGCAGGAAGTTTGGCCAAGAAAGCCAAGCAGAGACATTTCCAGAATAGCGGTGTCTCTCTGAATACTGGGACCAGCCAAGGAAGAAGGAAAATGACTCTGCAAGGTAGAGGAAAGGGCTTAGGACTGGGAGGCAAAATCAATATAGGAGAATGTCCTAAATAGCTGGGATGCTCCCAGGTCCTTGGGGATTCAGGAGGACAACACGAGTCCCAAAAGGTGGTAGCAGACACAGAGCACTTTCCTCAGACTGCTAGTAGCTTAAAAGTTCGTAGACACATACGGCAGGATGTGGCACAGCGGCACACAAATGGTATGGCTGGCGATTTCCACCTGAGCCACGTTACTCATTCATCTGTGTTCAGCAGTGGTGTGATCTCTTTTATAATCTAAAACAGTCCATGAAACAACTGTTGCAACTTTTCCTTTCATGTTCATGAAGCTTTTTTCTCCTTTTTTTTATTTGCATCTCTCTGGTCAGAATAATTCATTCTACAGGGCAGGGTCAGAGCAAGAAGTTCCTACTGCAGTGGGTTAAAGATAAATGGTGCCCGCCTACAGTCCTACACAACGAACCTGCACTTTTACGTAACAGATTCACAATTTATCACGTAAAAAGTATCTGCTTTGAAAAAAAATGGTGCAAAGAGGTTTTATTCAATAGGCTGTAATGGTGAGCTGTTATGGTCTATCAGGTGGATAATGTGCATCTTAAAATACTGTGTAAATACATATTTCTATAATAGCCTGTTACGTTTCCAAAGGAGCCATTGCAGCTTGCATTTGAAGTCAGAAGGAGCTCATAGAAGATGGGCTTTGGCACTTTTTTCCCTCAGCAGGAGGTGGGCAATGACAATTTTTCCTGAATTAGAGAGGAAGAACATTATTTTCTGATTCAAATGAATAATAAAAAACAATGGAAAGCAGCAGCTCAGAGAACTTTGACTGGAAGGAAGGAAGGTAAGTGTTAATGTGATGAGAGCACCGAGAGAGCTTTGCTCTCTCCTACAGTCAACATATTTCCTTGCTCCCCAACTGAGATGGCAGCATTACATGAATGTTCTCCGTATTTTCTTCCCAAGAGCTGATAGAATTATTTGTTGTGAATAACACTCATAGGAGCTTTGATCCTGAAAATGCCTATGTATTAGAGCAGCTAGACACCTGAGAGTAGGGGTTTTTTATATCACACAAGCATATCCCAAAGCCCTACAGATATACTCGTTATTGAAAAGTAATTACTAACATGACGCCAAATTAGACAGTTTTGCTTGCCTGCAAATAGCTGGGTCGGATTATCAGCCACTTGTGATGTGTGACTTGTGATCCAAGTCAGACAGAAACTCCTGGCTTCAGCTGAGAGTTTCAAAGCAATGGATAAAGATCCAAAACTGAAACAACGCACAGGAAAAGTGGGGTGGAATTCCTGGAATTGGCAAAGTTTCTCCCTACTCACCGAAAAGAAACAAGCCATAGCTACTGTCGCCACATAAATAAAAGCAAGATAGATCAGATACTTAAAAAATGCACGTGAATTTTAATTTGATTAATACAACTTTGTTTCTACCATAGAAGACTAAAAGACCCTGCACCGTTTTTCCTAAATGACCTGCAGTCCTGCAGGGACTGGCACAAGCTGACCTGCAACATCAGCTCTTGCTTTTCCCTTCCTCCTCCACAAACTACCATGCATGACACATCTCTGCAATGGGCTGACAAACACGTCTCTGAACACAAAGACCTCCGAGCCAGAAAGAAATGCAGAGCAAGAGCCAAACAGCGTACTTCACTTCTCTGCCTATTTGCCCATATTTTGGTATTTACACTCTGTGCCATCCCTCACACACAGCACATATATAATCCTTTATTGTAGTGCTGGAAAAGGATCCTCTATTATTTGCAATTATTTCCTAATTTGGCCAATATGAGAGGTTATTGCTGCTGAAAAGAATGAATAAAAGCATATCTGAGGCAAAAAAATGCTAGTAGTAAAGTTTAAAAAGAGCACAGATGAAGATTAATAACCTCAGAAGTCAGGGCCTGGAGTACTTAAAACAAGTAAAAAGACATTACAGAGCAAGAGAATGGAGCCAGAAGGAACTTTTGTTATGACACCCAACACCACATGCAACTCCTCAGGTCACTCAGTGCTAACTCTGCAAGCACTCCCAGCAAACATGCCCCGATGTCAAGGAAACAGGGTTGATTTACAACTATTTTTTCCCTTGCAAAGCTTCAGGTGAATGTGTTTTCTGACTTATCTCAAAGTCACAAGGAAATTTAGGGAGTATGAGCTCACAAATATTGGAAGTTTGTGGGGAAAAAAATAAGGGCTCATCATTTAAGGTGGAAAAAAGCAGTTTGGATGCAGACCACTTTCAGAAAGGACACAGGACCATGAAGTTCGTCCACCAAAAGCAAATGAGGACTGTCCATCCAGACAGGTGTGGATAGGGGAGGCCATGGTCATGGAAACCAGAGGTCTGCATGTCATCAGGGATCACTGTAACCAACAAATTTTGCCCTGTTCCAACCAAAATGCAGTAAGACGTTCTGTAGGCAGTCAGCAGACGTACACAACGTGAATCCCAGAAAGGGCACCAACTTCTTAATCACAGATGCGCTGTTCGTATAAGGAGTGAGCACAAATATTTGCACCCCCTAGAACGGCTGCCGAAACTGCAGAATAAAGCAATTAGGACTCAGAAGAACTGAGTTAATAAAGGCAATGGAGAGATGATTAAAAATACTTTGCTAAGGAGAAAACAGTTTTAGTCACATGCATACTGAGATGTCACCATTTAATAAAATGACAAAAACTATCTATCACATATGCATGAACACAGAACAATATAAAGAGGTTAACAGAAATTGATGGCATTCCAGCTTTAATTTTACACTGAATCGGAGTCTTTGGTGATTGAAATAGACAAAGATGTATAGGGTTATCTTGTTGAAGAGGCTTTGCTAATTACTGGCACTTGTCATTTCTCCATAGCTTTATCTAAGTCAGGAAGGCTAACTAGCTCTTTTTCCCCAGTGTGCATTGTTTGTTCAGTAGGCTTTGTGCTGAGAAAGCCTTTTTCATAACTGCACCTCATTATTAACGGGTTCATAAATAAATGAGTCCTAATATTTTCCTCAGTTAGCATTTATGATAGGGACATCTGGACTACAAAAGATTACACTTGTCTTTAATAAAAATAGGCACTAACACATGAAGCCTATTAGGGTCCGTGTTACGTCGAAGAGGAGGAGGAGGAGGCAGAAAAGGGGAGGAGCAGGATTATAAAAACATGCTTTATAGCACTATCATATTTTTCATGTGATTTTAGGATCTATTTATTATCTTACATTAGCTAATTATGGCTCTAACCTGAACTGGATTTCTGGATTACATACTCTATCCTGCAGTTTGCCATACTGCACACTCTCAAACCAATCTAGCAAACACTATAAACTAGGCAAATACTTTCAGACCTGAAAACTTCTGCAAAAATAAGCAAGGCAAGAGACAAAGCTGAGTGCTATCATACAGCTGATACTTGGGTGAAGATGCATCCTCTCCCACATTTGACAGACACTGTTTCTGGAGCTGTGGCTCAACTCACTACAGAGATTAGAGTCAAGAAAAGCTGGAAATCGTCTGCAAGGGTGAGGAGGGTCACACTTGAAGAAGGTTAAGACATGAGATATCTGAGCAATCCCAAGAAGCATGAGTTCTCTTCCTCCATCTCTTCCTCCGAGTCCTCTCCCTCTCCCTGTCCCCTTCTCCTCCTCCCTTTCCAGGAGGCTCATCCCCAAAACACCAAGCCCTCACCGACAGGAGGGAAGAACCTTGCACTTCCACTTTTTTGCACAGGGAACATGCTGGCACAACGCCAGGACTGGACCCAGACCTCCCACAGCCCAGACTAGTGTTTTAGCCATAATACTGTCTTTTCTTTGTGCTTTGCGATGTGGGAATGGTGCCTTCTGCACAGCCCACCGGCACCTGCTGCAAGCCCGTGCTGCACAGCACAACACACGTGGATGAAGCCAGAAGAGCAAGCAAATATTTGCTAAGAGTCTGTATTAAGTGGGATAGGTTTTGTAACACCTCATGGCCAAATCTGACTCTTCCCTTCCAACACAAACACCAAAATGTTGCCATTTCACCATATTTTTCCAAAGCCCTCTGCCAGAATCAGGCCCGCTGTTAAGCTTCAGAGTTTCTTTACTAGTGATAGAAAAAAATCCGTAAAATAATTACATCAATCCTTTTCACAAGCCATCCACAATGCTGTCAGACAGGCTTGGAGTGTTTCAGGACTCAAACAACGCTATCTCCTTTATAGTTACTGTAACACACCTTTTGTTAGCTATTTATAAAACGCTTTGTAGTCCTCTTTAAACTTCATCTTTTCAAAAATAACTTCAGACCAAAAAAAGCTGTAATGGACAATTCGAGATATCAGAAATGCATCTGCCTGAGACCACAAAACTTTTCGTCTTTCTCTTAGGAAGTAATAATCTGAAAGCAAATACATCAGAAAGCTTGTGCCGCAGTATACTAAAGAGTCGGGTAATTTGGCTTTGTCAGACAAGTTTGAGGACCCAAAAGCATTTATAACATTTGTTTTTGTTTTTCTAATTAGAAGTGGCTCTCTTTTTTTTTTTTTTTGTTTCACTCAACGCTAAAGTCATTTAAATCAAAAAATCATTTAAGTATATCTGGCATGGGTTCTTTTCGTAAATCAAAGTGAAATACACAAAACCAATTTAATCACAAAAGTACCACTTCCTTCAGGATGTCAGTAATTCTCAAAATTGCTTTAGATATTTGCTAGATATCAGAAATGGGTAATGCAGCATTTTAAGTGGCAGAAATGCATTAGTACTATGTAAGTACATGATCCTTAATGTACTAATCTCAGCAATATGTGTAATGAGAACTTTCAGTAACACTTTATTTTAAGTGTCCTCTGAGAAATGCTAATTTACAATGAAACACCTATGGAAGTACATGTGACATCTACATGAATACCAAATGAATTCATTTTGATCAATGCTATTACAATGAATATGATATGAATTCAGAATGATAGGGTGTTTAAAGAATTACCACACTTTTCTTTAATATTGCATATGTTTTGAAGATTAGCATATGTTAAAAACCATGTTACTTGTCCATTAGAAGGTATGTATGTTAGGATGTGCAAAAGATTTGCCATAGGACTAGTTTAAAACATATTTGCATCATTTAAAACACTAACAAAGAACATCTGTTAGTAGTGGCATGAGTTCTCGCTCCAGTCCCAGTAATGAGATCTGCTGAGTTCAATTAATTCCTTGACTTGCATTTGAGGACAGAATATAGACTAATCGGCTGGACTTTGTACCCACTGCTCACCTGGGCATATAACTACTCACCCACGAAAGCAAAGGTAGTACAATCCATGCAGAGCATTTTGATATTCAACAGTAACGTGCTTTATGCATTAAAGAAAACTAACCAATGAGCCTTTCTAAAATCTGACCGTTAGTGTCACAAAAAGAACCGCTGGGATTTGCAGGTTTTGTAAAGATGACTCTTAGCTCAAGTGCCAAAACAGGGGCTGAAGTTTCAGAAATCTGAGCGCTGTTGTTGTCCTCTAACTGAGAAGTCTTGGAGCAACCCCAAGAGGTAGAGAAAATTTTTTGAAAGCCCTTAACAAACTAACTGGTGGAAAAAAAAGTGTGGTCAAAAGCTATCAACAAAATAAAACAGCTGATTGAGCCTCTCTAGGTTTGCTGTTACCACTCCCAAACCCATGAGTGCTAGTTGCACTGGTTGCCCTTCCTTTCAAATCTGTGAAATTTCAGAGTATGTTCTGGTGACAGCACAGAAACGTTCCTCGTGGATCACAGCTCTCCTGGCAGACCGGGAGAGCAGTCCACAACCAAGCCCAGAAACAGCTGCAAGTTGATCTGCAAACTCTCTTTTCTGTGGCAGAGGCCACAGCCACCTACAGCTGCATTAAAATAGTCAGCATTTGAGGAATGAATAAGTGGAAGAGAAGCAGATAGGAAGGCAATAAGAGAGCTGGTCCAAGCTGTAAAAAAGCTTTACATTCCTTGGAAACAGTGACAAGGAATGATGGCCCAGACCTCAGCAACAAATGCTAATAAAAAGCCACAACCCTGATGCACTTGCTCCTGGTTTTATTTCTCTTGAAATCCTTCATATGAACTTTTTTATATACATATTATACATATATATACGGTAACAGCGTCCTTCTCTAAATGTGACTGTGTTTACTAAAGGTCAATACCAATCACAATGCCATAATTTTCCTTAAAGCATTTAGATAATTTTCTATCATTGCATACCAACCTTGGCTGGGTTTATTTAGGATTGTTTCCTTTTACATCTAGCAGGACCCATGTTTAGTTGTTGATGCCAATAACCAATTGCGCTAATCAAGGTGCGACACCTGCCAGAGCAAAGGCTGAACCAGCAGTATGTGTTGGCTGAGCGCTGAAAGATCACACTAATTGCCAGCGTCTGGCCTTTGGCTGGACTATCAGGCGTCAGGAGCTTTCGGCAGCGATTTGCAAGGCTTGGAAAGGATACAGGAATCCTCTTACAGCTCTGAAGGTCCCTTCCTACACAGTGCTAAATAGCTCCTGCAAGATGCTACCCACACTTCCCACCCATATCCCTAACACCTCACCTACAGACCCATTACACGAGCTACACAGTTCATGCAACCTCAACACCACACAGCAGAAATTGCTATCTGCCATTAAGTCCACTAAAGTGCTCCTAGCCCTATGCATGACCATATTACCAGAATTATCCAAAAAGTTACAGTAAAGGGTGCATGTGTCTATATAGATGAATGTCAATACACTTACACAAGCATGCACATACACATATAATTACTTAAGGATAAAGCAGGCTTCTAAACTTCCCCTGTTTAAGCATCAAAGAAGGGACTGTCGATGTGACCAAAAATTAGAAGAGTTTAATAAAAGCGTAAGAGAGGTCCTGAACTATTGTGCTTGTGATGGTGAGAGCTGCAAAAATGTTGCAAAGCACTTCGCTCTGTCATTAAAAAAAAAAATGAAAAGGAATTGCTAAAATTGTTTGATGTTTACATTTAATTCGTTCTTTTAATTTAGCCAGGAAAACAGAGGCCACATCTCAGAAGAGTAGTAAAAGAAAACATAGCGTTTCATTCTCCTGTTGCTGGGATAAGTAACCTAAATAAGGAATGAACTTCAGAAAACAAGTTTAAAATACAATTTAGAATAATAAGAATACCATTAATATAATTTCTTACTCTACGTTTGCTCACCTAGGCCTTACGGGTTTTGGCATGAGGTTGGTGCTATGAGATACACTTAAAAATTCCCATTTTGCTTAATCATTAAAAGCCTGGAATTCAGATACAAAATAAGAGGGGGAAAAAGAGTGAGGTGAAAAATTGTAAAATTTTCTCAGAAAATTGCCTCAGAATGAAATTCTGCCCTTTTCTTCTACTCCAAAAAGTCATTAACATCTGACAGCTGTTTAGTGGCATATGTGTGTTGGTGGTACCAGTCCAATTCCTAGTGGGCAGGTGTCTGCATCACAAAAGCCACCATCACAATTGGCACTAATTGGCACCCTTGCTGGCAGTCTCCGTAAAGAAAATAAGGATTAGATGGCACAGAGATCAAATTATCCTGTCACCATAAAGGTGATCCCCCCTTTAGGTCAGAAAGGCCTCTTGGCAGGACAGTTCAGGGAAGTTTGCACTTCCCAGGCTCTTGTTTTGATGGAGAGACATGAAATGTCGGGTGTCTGATGCTGGCAACAAGGCATGTTTCACAGGCGCTTTCACTTCATAATTTTAGCTGAATTTCAAAAGGAAAAAAAAAAACCACCCAAACTCAAAACTTAAACAACAAACCAGAAAATTCCCTCTTAATTTGGACAGTTTCTGATCAATACAAACTTGCTATTTTATGCAGATAGTCACCACGTTGCTGTGCTGGGATATCAGGATATTTGATGCCTTTCTTTGTACGGGGGTTTGGGGTGGTTTTTTTTGGAACAGCATGCAAATTCTGTGATTTTTCTAAGTATAGGGTGCAAAATACCCGGGAAAG
>VZSZ01001516.1:0-25668 GCA_013398815.1 Ibidorhyncha struthersii
AACCCTGACTATTCTGTGATTCTGTGATTCTGTGAACCATTAATCAGTGAGAGCGTTCATTATAAGAGTGTAACTCATGCTGTCTTACGGCACAGCAATCAAATTTGGCTTGTTGCTGAGCTAATCGGGAGAACCATGAATGACACTGAAGTAGTCTTGGATAAGAACCAATTATTTAAAATAATCCAATACTGAATTACGCATCTAGAAGTAATTTTCTGCTTCCTTTCCTCTACCTTAGATGTGCTGTATAGAGATTACAGGATGACTACCATTTAATAATATGCATTTCTATTGTTCATATTAAAGTTGTTCTTACTTTTTTGCTATTGTTTCAAAATTATGGGAGCTTGCTGTAAAATGAAAATATTTGAATACTTTTTTTTTTTAACCTAAAACTGCATATTTATGGCTACACTTAAATTTACTGTTTATAATTTCAGTAACTCATATCAAGATTTCAGAAGCAAGGACTAATGCTGATCCTGTTTCTAGTTGGTTTTAATTAAAAAATAAATACTTAAAATACTCCAATGTTCTTCAATATAATAATTGCATGATTGCCACAGGGAACCTCTATTTCTCCCTGCATATATGATCAAGTTGTTATTTGAAAACGTATAGTTGTGAACAGCTCCAACAACTAGCTTCTAACAACTGTGGTAAGCAAAAAAGAAGAAATAGGTTTGGAACTGTATCTATGAACAGGAAAACCACCAGCTTTCATGGCGTTCACCCAGTCATTCTGATAAGCTAAGAATTCAGTGGCTGTAAGTTAGGAGCAAGAACAATATGAAATACAATAGCCCTGGCAGTTCTTGCAAATTATTGCCTATATCTCAAGTCATAGTTGGTGCGGATACGGCGGAAAAAAATACCCAAAATAATCATTTTCATCATTACATATCGTAAAGACAATTCAAATATTGTCACATGCATATGACTATTAGACTAACCAAGATATTTACAGGAGGCTTCTGGAACAAAATCCCAACGGGAAGAAGTAGAAATTGGCATTGCTTCAGAATTCAGACATGCAAAGAATCAACATGAGCAGAAAGACGACCTATTGCATTCCTTTGGTAATGTCAAACTATGGATGTGATTGAAGGCTGAGACAGCATTGGCTCTAGGCAGCAGAATTCATACATATTTACTAATGTTGCATTAAACATTTCTGCAATAAAGCTGAATCCTTCAGCTGTGCAACAGTGAAACAGGGTAGGAAGTCTGTAAAGATGAGCCCTCCCCTCTCCTGCACACATAACCACTGAAATTGTAGATTTCCTTTATTGTCCTGTCTTTACTGACAGTTTGATATAATTTGTGGCTGCATAAGTATTCTTAAAAATAGTTTGATAATCTCTTGAGTCAACGGGAAGATAAGAAAATCTGCCAGACCCTGCCAAATACCTCAAAGAGGAAAATTTCTTCTGATTGCCTAAGTAGTTATCACAACAACTTAAAGCATACATCTCCTACGTTTAAATTACTAGATGGGAAAGCAGATTAGTTAAAGGAGACATGATATCTTAAAGACCTTTGCAAAAGCTTAAGCTCAATTAGGGGTCAGGGATATGAGGGATCAAGTCAGCACTCTTCTTATTCTAGCTAACCCACCACAGGGGCTTTCCAAAGAGGAAGGGCTCTGTTTTCTTTCTGAGATCGTTCTTTGTCTGTAGATCCATCCAGTTGCCCATTCACTGAAACAGGCAACCTTGTCTCTTGTCTTCTTTTGTTATTTTATCCATACTATTTAGGTATTTACAGCCTGTAAATGGATAAAAAAGAATCCTTTGGGTTTAAATTTTAGAAAAAGTCCAGGTTTAGTAAACCATAACATGTCCCCCCCCTTTTTTTTTCTCCTGCTCTTTGTGAAAGTGTGATAAAAGAACCTGTCAGAGTAAAGGATAAAGACAACTACATTCTAAAATGTGACCGAAGAGAAGTTATATTGGCAAATGTGCCCCAACACTTTTCTTGACTTATCCTACCCTAAAACGCTACAGATAATTATGTAATACTTAAAACGGAAACCACAAATGTTGGCATATACACAACCAGTGTATATGAAACTTTCTTTTCCCTTCTCTTCCACAGATGCCTGACTCAAAAAGGCATTTGCTGAAACAATCCCAAGACTACAGCTCAACAGGAAAAAAGTTTCTTCCTCAGGGACTCTCTACTCTTGCCCTGAGAATGATTAAAGCATCTCTATTTCCCTTTTCTCCAGAGACGAAGCAAAATGAAGGGTCTTATCCACAGAGCAGCCAATCCGAGGTCTCTGCAGGCTGCATCAAATATTTTCCTATCATTATCTACATTAAGCAGTGTCAGAATGCTGGAAGCTGTACGAAACCTTAAGTCTTACCTAGAGCTTAAGCCATCTGCAACGCTTCCAAACTTTTTAGTTCAATATGGTCCTGCTAAGTCAAGTAATATGTCATAAAACAGGGCAGTTTGGCTTTTTTCTGTAATAGTTAAAATGTCAAGTACTTTGAATTACTATACAGCCTTCCTCCTTTTAGTCAAACAAAAAAATTCCTAAAACATACCCAGTGATTTTAGCAGGATAACTCAGAAGAAGTGCTTATGAGAGAAAAGCTACAGCATTTGGCCCAAAGGGCTTTGAAAAAAAGGCAAGAGAAAAATGGCCCAGTAGCACATCCCTTGCTTTTTTTCTCTCAAACCTGAGTCAGCACCAATGCTGGGCGCACAAAGATTTAAAGACGAGACCCAAACCACAAAGACAGCACCATGTCAGTTAACTGCCCCCAGCCCCCTTCTCTGTCAATACATTATAGCAACTGAATAACCGATTAAGCACAACAGATAAACCACACGCTGGCTTAAAACATGTTCCTACTTCATTGGTACTGAAACCACCTACCTAATCTGCAAGAATTTACCCTAACCAGCTAGCATGCACCATCTGGTAACTGAGCAACCTCCTAAAATTCTTCTGAAAATATTTCACAGCTGGAGTCAGCAACAGGATCACAAAGAGAAACCAACATAAAAATTCATACTCCTGCCAATATTTTAGAGATCTCAGCATGAGGATTTACAATAATTGATTTCAGTTTTTCTGAAAAGTCTATTCATAAATCAAGCAAAATTGTTCCATT
Organism: Ibidorhyncha struthersii; assembly: GCA_013398815.1. Lineage (NCBI taxonomy): Eukaryota > Metazoa > Chordata > Aves > Charadriiformes > Charadriidae > Ibidorhyncha > Ibidorhyncha struthersii. Next base: position 3,129 of record VZSZ01001516.1, read on the forward strand.
CATGAAATCCAATAAGAAAATATTGTTTGCTGGTGTTACTGAGGGAACAGGAGTTCTTATTTCAGTGACAATGCCAATATCCTCAAGCATACTGAGCAAAATGCACATCTACAAACAAAAGCCAGAAATGCTCCTACAGTGAACTTTTTAAATCTTGTATGACCCAGAAACCATAAGAGTAGGCGACTCTAACATAATATGGGGTGTTCCTTTGTATTTAATTTTCGTTTATTGGTCATTTATTGACTAGGAGTGACTTGAAAATTTAAGTGACATCATGTTTTGGGTCTGGTTGGGATAAAGTTAATTTTCTTTATAGAAGCTCATACAGTGGTGCTGTGGTTTAGATTTGTGACCAAAACAGGGTTTCAGCTACGGCTGAATGGTGCTTGCACGGCACCCAGGCTTTCCCTGTTTCTCACTCTGCCCCCCCAGCAAGGTTTGGAGGGGGCACAGCTGGGACAGCTGGCGCCAACTGACCAAAGGGATGCTCCATACCATGTAACATCATGCTCAGCAATAAAACTGGGGGACAGTTTCTCCAAAGTAGCTGTTTCTTGGGGACTGGCTGGGTATCATTCTGCTGGTGGCGATGGAGTGCTTTTGCATTATTTCTTACTTTTTCTTTTCTTTTTCTTTCACTTAATTAATTGTCTTTATCTTGACCCAGTGAGTTTTTTCCCCTCACTCCTCCCTGTCCAATTCGCTCCCCCATTCCGCTGTGGGGCGTTAACAAGCAAGAGGGTGGGGGCTTAGCTGCTGGCCAGGGTCAACCCACCACACACCATGACTAAATAATTCCCCCCCAACACCACCAGCAGTAATAAGAGAAAAAACTGTAGTGCAAGAGATGGGGTCAATGGCAGCAACACCTGAGGACACACGTTCATTACAAAGAACAGAAATAGCAACGCAAAAGCACCGCCCTTTGAGCCTGAGGCAAGTAATCCACTAAGGTTCTGTGCCAAAATAGACTGTTTATTACTACTACTTTAAATTTAAATTGCAGGCTGATTCATCCTGACTACTAGTAATGTTTCCCATGGCTCTGAACCTGAAGTAGGATAGACAGTTCTGGTATTGGTGTAATCTTAGGACTAATCTACTTCCTCACTAATTCCTACAGTTAAGGAGCTTACTTATCTATATCATACTGAATTGCACAGATCCTCTTTGCCTCACATCTCACTTTTATTAGAGGCCAACAGCAGAATACATACTTCAAACCCCCATACAACACCGCGTGCAACGTACCTCCAGACTAACCTTCAGAGACACAAGCAACGTCCAACAGTTAGACTGCACTGGGGAACCAACGCAGCAGTCGCATTGCGTCTCCTTTCCTGGTTGTATCCCTTAAATGGAGGGCTAGTAGAACAGCATGAAGTCTCCTCGCTTATTCACTCCATGCTGAAGTAGGAACCTGCTGGGGTAAGGATGTCTGCCCTTTTAAATGTCTGGATCCACCTCCCCCAGCCCGAGATGAGCATGACAATCAAACATTTCCTTAGCATTTGCCTGAAGAGCCGAGGTGTGCCTGCAGCCAGGGTGACTGCCTTGCTTTTCTCTCTCTCCACATATAGTAACCTGCTGGTGTGACATTGGCAGAGCTGTCTGGTGGACAGGCAGAGTCCTGAGCAGTACTCCTGATGGGAATTGTGGCTGCTCGTCTCCTCACTCCTTTTGACATGGGAGGCTTATGAAGACAGCCCGAGCCCACAACAAGCACCAAATCCCACACCAGATTCCTGTGTGGTAAAATGAGCTCAGAATCCATCATTTTATAGATGACGTTGGGATGTTGTACTCTCCTTCTTCTCCATAAGTGTACCATTTTATATTTATCCACATGAATTTTTATCATCTGTTATTTTGATTTTTTTTTGGCTTCATAAACTCTTTACAATATTTTGAGGCCCTAAGGCACCCCCACAAAGAATGGCTGCAGTATGGTAAGCTCCCTGAACATACTTCATGGCCAAGAAAGGTGAAAAAAAGCCCCTTAGTTTTAATTCACTCTCTGTAGCAGTTAGCGCAAGTTACATCTAGACGGGATAGCTATTAGCATAAGCCAGTAAATGTCAACCAGCTCTTTACTGTGGCAAAAGCAGATGAAATATAGTCAACCACTTCTCCCAAAGAGCAGAATAGTTTTTGTGTGCTGAAGAAAACAGGTAGCCAAACTATGCAAACAGCTTGTTGATCATCAAAAAGTGCAAACATGTCCAGAAATATCTGGAACAAGCAGGCTGTGAGCAGCAACAGCAGCAATCTCAAATGAGAAAAGAGCATCATCTGAAAGGACTAATCACCACCACAGTATTCCCTACCCAATCCTGTAAGTAAGGAGACTTAATATTGTGGGAAACCTGAGTACAAAAGAGAGAGGCGAGAACCTCATGACCTTGTGCTGGAATTTGGGACCATCTCACCAACACTCAGAGGACCTGAGAGCACCAGAGAGCACCTAGGGTCACCAGGACTGCGCACAGCCCACCCAGGAACATTGTGCCGACTCAACTGATTTCTCCCCTGGACTGTGCTCTCTCCCCAAGGAAAAGGGAAGGTGTGTGAGGAAACACTACCCTAACGTGCCCAGTTTTTCTCCTGGAACAGAGAAGTCATGTAATTCTTAAAACTGCATACATGTGTGATAAAAGTGTTTTGGTATCCAAATCCATTTAGCCTCCATACTGCCATTTGGTCTTAAACGGCAACAATCTCTAACTGCCCCTATTCACTACTAGCCCTACAGACTCACTGCCAAGCTTCTTGCTCCAGACATTACAAAGTTTTCATTAACTTTTTAGGCCTTTTCTTTTTTCTTAAGCTTTTTCTAATCTGCTTATTATGTTTTCACAGTTATCCCGCCGAAATACAAAATCCCTTCTACTTTTTACATTAGAACTCGATTCTGCTGGATACCCATGCCAGTGTTCTGCTTTCTTGCGGTACTCAGTTGTTTACCACTCCAAAGTCATGTAATTTAAGTAATCTCTATGCCTCCTTCAAAAAATTAGTCTTGTTACTGACCACTTTTAGCTTCCTTAAGAAATGTTCTTTCCACATGATCTTCTACAGTTAAGCTCAGTATGGAAGATAGTGTGGCTCTGCAAATTTCATCATCAGTGGAAAAATTAGAATACAAGAAGGTACCTGCTTTCCTAACAATAGGTTTCGAACATATATACTTTTAAAACTGAGGGGTTTATTGCTCCCAATATACTGCTTCTAAAATCATACCTGTATAGATCTTTCCATTTTCTGCATGTGGTATAAGTCCAGTTCACTTTCTCTCTCTCTCTCACCTAATCAGCAGGTTAATAAATAGTCATACTTGAGCAGCGGTGAGTGAGGATGTCTTACTTAAAGTCTATAAGAAAAATTACTTTTCTTTTTATATAAATAAATATAAGTTTATATAAATTTTCTTTTCCTACAAATAAAGCTTTCTTTTATTATAAGAAAAAAAATACAGCTTTTTGATCAGAGGACACACAAGATGTTCACATGAAAGCAACAGTAAGTATAATACTATGAAGTCTGAGAGAAAACAAAGTAACATGTTATCCACACAGTTCTGCTTTACGATGTACACAGACTTAATACCAATGCCACAGTTTTCTGTGAGAAGAGAAAGCTAATGTATAGCTGAAATGACAAGCTTACAGAAACACAAAGGAGAAAATAAAAACTTCTCCACATAAAAAATAAACTTCTCTTACAAAAAAAGAAAAACCAAAAAAATACACCATTAATATACGATGGCAGATTTGTAAGAATCTGCCTAGTTTTTCCAAAAAATTCAATAGCATTCCTGACACTGTGTGCACCTGAGATAACAGGAAACTTTCTTTAAGTAATTTATATGCCCTACCTCATTATTTTGAAGTGGGGAGGTATAAGGAGCGTTACTATATCAGCCATCTCAGCACTCTTGAGAAAAGAAAATGCCACTATTCCTTTTTTACAGAGTGCAGAGGCACAAAGAGGCCAAGTATCTCACTAAGATACAACGGAAACATCAACTGATAGAGTGCATTAGAAACACAATGTTAAAAAGAAGCCAGCAGAGCAGAAAACTGAATCTGGATCTCTGCCTGCCAGAAAGCAGAAGTCTTTGCATTAATGCATAATTTTTTTACAAAATATACTTTACATACACAAATGAAGTTTGTGAATTTGTATTTAACTGGAATACACTTAAATCAACGATGACACTCATTAGGAGAATGTGATGACAACTCTTTTCTAAATCTGTTTAGTTGAAAACCTATGGCCAGATGTTGTGGAATTAACAGAGCAATTTACAGTAAAGTACATAAGAGGTTATATGTCTACTTGTATGTAGACATATAACCTGTATCTCTTGTGATACAGAGAGAACAGTCATTTGCATTTTCTTTTCAGTTAGTCTGTCTGAAAGTCTGGAAATTACTAATCCCCTCACATAGTTATTCAGCCGTACCCAGTGTACACAGTACATACCTTCTATTTTTGTTTCTTTCTAGCCAAAAAATGATATTATCTGGGACACAGGTAATTGACAGGAAAGAATAAAAATATGTATGTTTAAGTTGTGTAAGCCTGTAATTAGTCTCATAGTTTCAGTCTTCACTTTGTCACACTAAAAGGGTATCAATTTACAGTGTTATCTTTATACACATGTTGAGCATGTTCTTAAAATATATTGGCTAGGAACACATCACTTGCAAGACTTATAATAGACTGGCTATATTAAGACTTTCTTCTTCCTGTTTTCAATACATCAACTTGAATAATCTGTTAAATGATAGCAAAAATTGCTGGGGGGGGAAATACAGGCAATCCTAAATCCTAACTCCCTCAGAGCCAACTGTTTTAAGGGCCATGTAAGAATTCCTGCCCACTTTCACTGCCAGCTTGGAACTTCTCATCCTTTTATCCTTCCAGATAAGGGACTTTAAAACTTTGGTTTAGGAAACTAATTGTTCTGGAACTTAAAAAGTAAAATCTAATGAATGTGCTAATACTTAGAAAGACTGTAAAAAGTACATAAGACGAAAGACTGCAACACAGCATATAGCATCTCAAATATCGACAGGGACACTTAGGTCGGCATACGGAAACAGCAGAGAGAAGTTAGTAACTATAAGCAAGTGGTAGTCACAACTTGCAAGGTAGGAAGTGCAGAAAATGTTCACTGAAACATTTTTGCTGCTAAGTGATAAAAGATGGGAAGCAGTCTAACATAAGGATTCTGCTGTTGCTTAAGAAGAGAACATACATTTCTCCAAACACAAGCTGAATAGGCTTAAGTGTGAGGGAGACTCAGACCAATGGTTTAAACTGTATTTGTGAAGAATATCCATCATATCTTTCTTATCCACAGACACTTTGCCTACAAGACCACAAGTGAAAAAAGTGAAAAGTAACTGTCACCGGCCATCAACAGAGTCGTCAAGCGATTCTTATAACAGTGAAGTGCCACAGTGACTCACCTAAAGCAACGGTCCCACAGCACTATCTGAAGGTCAATCAAATTTCTTACTTTAATGTCAGGGATATGTTGCCTAAGAGCCACAAACTTTCCTAGAAAGGAGATACCAGACCCCTTTTTTCAATGATAAGGATAAATAGCTCAACTAACATAGCAACATTAAACTGGCCTTCAGTCTAATGATGATTGCTTTTTTATTACACCTACAAGTATTATTACAAATTCACTTGCCTGGTATTTTCTCCAAAAGCCTAAAACTAGGGCTTTGGTTTACAATACTCAAATATCACTGTCTTCTCTTCGGGGCCTCTTTACTGTGACAGGACTTATCAAGAACATACAGCAGTGCAGAATCCAGTTCCTAAACAAGAGGCCCATTATTACTAAAGGATATGCTAAGATAACAGAGACAATAATGAAGTTGTAGTGGCAACTAGGCATAAGCAGCAAGTCAGCACTCCCCTCAGTAACTTGAGTTTAAACCCGCTAGTTGCACAGAACTGAAAATTGCCTGTGACTTGTCTGTTCTAGAATTTTATATTACACTATGTAACTCTGTTTTCCTAAATCAAAGTTATTAGTGGTAACAGAAGAGAAATCAATATATTCAATTCAGTACACATCCCCCAGCATCTACTTCTTCCATTTATTGTAGCCCTACAAAGATACACTACTCCCTTTATTATTTTTTTTTAAACACTCTTTCATGGACTGACTGCTTCTGTGGCATTCTATCCCAGTCTCCATACAAATCGACTTCTTTTAACCATTCCATCTTTTCAGATTATTATTTTCAAATAAGAAGTGTTGTCCAACTGTTCAAAAGAATTGATGCCAAATTACTGAAGTATTTAAGTCCTTAAAGTTGCCTCGCTGCCTATTGTTAAATATAATACAGGGTAAACTGGAGCAGAATAACAACTATGGTCCCCCATTTTCATTGTTTAAAACACCATTGAATTCCTTTGCACTTCCAAGTGGCCAGAACATCAGCAACATCCACCTAAAGCAGATATATTTCACTGTACATGCAAAGACATACACACAATTGCTTAAAAGTTATAGGAGTTCCCCAATGTCTGTTTTGGCTGTCTACATTACCTAGTTTTAACCAACTACATACACACTATATGAATGTATTTATACGATGCTCTAACCTACTTATATCTACAGGACCTAAATTGTATTTATAATTTTTATTTACAAGCTCATCCTGTCAAATTACACATCATAACAGAAAATCCAGTTTCTCTATCTTAAAAAAGTTTGCACAAGTTAAGCAAACATCGCATTCAGGGATGTACCGCCAGAGATCTCCCCAGAGACATTCATTGGGTGTGAGAAGGAAGGTGCCACTCCTCCCTGTGCCTCCTCTTCCCTCTCCCATCCTCCACCAAGATGAGAGAGGCGCTGCCTCCTGAACCCGAGCCAGTGCAGAGCAGGAAAGGTGCGCAACACAGACTTGAGACATCACAGCTTCTAAGGAAAGACGTCAACAACAGCAGGAAGTCCAGTTTGCTGGAAGCAGTTTTCGAAAAGGGCCCTGGTGGAATTCACTTATTTCATAATGTAAAGCTGGTGAGGAAATTTCACTATTTTCTCTCCACCTTTCTCTTTTAGTTACAGGCAGAGCTAGCAGTGCTTAGCACTCCTCATTTTAACATCCTATCTTGAGCCACTTACACTTTTCACAAGCTCATTGTTTGGGCTGAAATAGTCCATCCAAGCAGCTGTCTCATAATTAACCGCTCACGCACACACACACCAGTCTTAAACAGTTCAGGCATTTCCAAGAATTGTATCTCTGGAAAGTATCTTTTACTGTTTGCATTATAAAAAAATCTGTCAAAAAGTGGAAGCTCTGGAAGTGTTTATGTTCTACGGTGCACAGCAGCAAAATTATTATTTGTATTATAGGAGCATCTAGAGCCTTCAATTGCAACTGAGGATCCACTGGCCTAAGGACTGCACAAATTAAGAAAAGACAAGGCAAAAATATCATGAAAACATAATACACAGATCTCTCCTGAATTCAATATGCTCAATCAAACAAGCACAGAATTTAACGTGAGCAATTATTTTATGACTACAAAATAAATTATTCAAAAGCATTATTCATAAGTTATTTGATACTGTTATTTGATAAGAGACTCGAGGCTTGTTAGTCCAAACATGCACAGAAAAAAGAAATTCAACTGGAAGTTTACCAGCCTGCAATAAAGCCAGCTAGGGGGGAGCAGCATATATTCACGGTTCTGAAGCTCCCTCACATGCTTTAGAGGGACTTAAAGCCGAAGCAGTTCGAACTTCATAATCTCTTTATAGCCATTTATTAATGAAGATTGGTTTTCCCCTCACCCTTCACTTTCAAAAAAGAAAAAACAACCAACACAAAAAAAAAAACCAAACCCTCCACAACTCTTCAAAATCTTTAAAGAAGCATTTAAAAAAATTTAAAATAGGCAGTAAATCATTAATTGGTTTATGATCTGCAAACATCTGCAAGATTTCTCAAATTAAAATACTAGACACAAAGACTGCACAAAGCTAGAAACAGCTATTCATTTGCTGTATTCATGATTATCCATTTCCTTTATTAATGGTGTTAGAATTTGCTAGAGATGGCTGAATATACAACATTTATTCTAATGAATCCTTTCAACTTAACATTTCATGGAATCACTTCAGAGTTGGAAGGGACCTCTAGAGATCATCTAGTCCAACTCCCCTGCTAAAGCAGGATTGCCTGGAGCACATTACTCAGGACTGCATCCAGGCGGGTCTTGAAAATCTCCAGAGAAGGGGACTCCACGACTTCCCTGGGCAGCCTGTTCCAGTGCTCTGTCACTCTAACCCTAAAGAAGTTTTTTTTGTGTTTGAATGGAACTTCCTATGTTCCAACTTATGCCCGTTTCCCCTCATCCTATCGCTGGGAACTGCTGAAAAGAGTCTGGCTCCATCCTCCTTCAGCCCACCCCTTAGACACTTGTAAGCGATAATAAGGTCCCCCCTCAGCCTTCTCTTCTCCAGGCTAAAAAGTTCCAGCTTTCTCAGCCTTATTACGCTGTGGCCCACCAAAGATTCATCTTAACAACACAGATGGCTGTTTCCTGTTGTATACTTTAAATCAGCAGATACATTCTATATATTGAGCTGATCTGGTACTGCTTTCATTGTTCAGCTACAGGCAGTGTTTGAACACTCAGCATTATTACTATCACCTTTAGCCCGTGAGTTCAAGTTGGGCTTTTAGAGGTGCTTATGAATTACATGAGTTTTCCATGAAGTATGCTCAATTCCACTGCTAGAAGAAAGAACTTGCTTTCAATTACTTTCTGAAAGAAAAGAAAGAAGTAATACTTCAGATTTCATCTGATTTCATCTGAAGTGGATACAAACTCATGTATCTGACCTGTCCATAATGCCAAGAAGAAAAGAGGCATGTATACGACGTCAGTCTGTTTGGTCTAGATACTACTCACAAAAAAAGAAGCAAAAGAAAAGGAAATTCCAGAACACATTCAGAGACTTACCTCACATGCATCATTTCTACTGTTTGCACAGAGTCACCCAATGACACCTACCCTACTTAAACATATCCTCAGTGCCATTACATGGCACATGCAGGAGAACAGGGTGATCAGGCCCAGTCAGCATGGGTTTGTGAAAGGCAGGTCATGCCTGACAGACCTGATCTCCTTCTACAATAAGGTGACCTGCTTAGTGGATGAGCGAAAAGCTGTGGATGTCGTCTACCTGGATTTTAGCAAAGCTTTTGACACAGTTTCCCACAGCATTCTCCTGGAGAAACTGTCTGCTCATGGCCTGAACAGGTGTACTCTTCGCTGGGTAAAAAAATGGCTGGATGGCCGTGCCCAGAGAGTGGTGGTGAATGGAGTTAAATCCAGTTGGCGTCCAGTCACAAGTGGTGTTCCCCAGGGCTCGGTGCTGGGGCCAGTTCTCTTTAACATCTTCATCAATGACCTGGATGAGGGGACCAAGCGCACCCTCAGTAAGTTCGCAGATGACACTACGCTAGGCAGGCGTGTTGATCTGCTTGAGGGTAGGATGGCTCTACAGAGGGATCTGGACAGGCTGGACCGATGGGCTGAGGCCAACGGTATGAGGGTCAACAAGGCCAAGTGCCGGGTCCTGCACTTGGGTCACAACAACCCCATGCAGCGCTACAGGCTTGGGGAGGAGTGGCTCGAAAGCTGCCTGGCGGAGAAGGCCCTGGGCGTGTTGGTGGAGAGCCAGCTGAATATGAGCCGGCAGTGTGCCCAGGTGGCCAAGAAGGCCAACGGCATCCTGGCCTGTATCAGGAATAGTGTGGTAGAGCAGGACTTGGGAAGTGATCACCCCCCTGTACTCGGTACTGGTGAGACCCCACCTTGAGTACTGTGTTCAGTCCTGGGCCCCTCACTACAAGAAAGACATTGAGGTGCTGGAGCGTGTCCAGAGAAGGGCAACGAAGCTGGTGAGGGGTCTGGGGGACAAGTCTCATGAGGAGTAACTGAGGGAACTGGGGTTGTTTAGCCTGAAGAAGAGGAGGCTCAGGGGAGACCTTATCACTCTCTACAAGTACCTGAATGGAGGTTGTAGACAGACAGGGACTGACCTCTTCTCCCTAGCGACAAGTGATAGGACAAGAGGAAATGGGTTCAAGTTAAACCCGGCAAGGTTTAGGTTGGATATTAGGAAAAATTTTTTCACTGAAAGGGTTATCCAACATTGGAATAGGCTGCCCAGGGAGGCGGTGGATTCGCCATCCCTGGAGGTGTCTAAAAAAAGGGTAGAGGTGGTACTTGGGGATATGGTTTAGAAGTGGTTTTGTCAGGTGAGGTTAATGGTTGGACTTGATGATCTTAAAGGTCCCTTCCAACCTTAACAATTCTATGATTCTATATCTCTGGCCCATGAAGTAGAGATATTGCATGTGAATGAGCCTACATTTCTTACCATTGATTAGAAAACAAAAGACAGAAGTTAGCTTAATAGAAGCATGAGCACTTCCTGTGGGAATATAGCTCTTCATATATTGGAAAAATCCTGTGGCCTGAGATGAAATGTTGCTTCACTGTGTTGTTGACAACTCTGAGGCTGCCACTAGACTCCAGTACTGAAGTAAGAAAGGAAGCAATGTCTCCTGTGAGATATTCAGAGAAGGGGAAGATTGAAAAAAACCCAACCCCAAAATCAAACACCACCGCTCCACCAGCCCCTGCAAACAACACACTCTGTATATCTAAAAATAGAGAGAGACATCTGTTACTGACTTCACATTTCCAACAAGTCATCACACCAGGTATGTATCTGCACTTCAGGCTTCAGCTGGGATACATTCCAAAATGCTCCGCAGAAGGGGAAATCTGCATCATCTACCAACAGTCCTAAAATGGATCTAAGGAGTTTAAGATGAACCTTTTTTTTTTCAGTTGGGCTCACTTCTGTTCCTCCAAGGTGTTTCAGTGATGTTTGGGAAGTGAAACACAATACATAATGAGTCTGGATGTAGAGATTTCCAAAGTAAGCACATAAAAAGAGTTGTCCTGTAAGAGCTAGCTGCCTATAGTCTCTTCCTAGTTAGTAGGGTAAAACAGGTACTTCTGCAAAGTGATTAATTCTATCACAAGACAAGCCTCTAAGGCAGACAGGATGACTCATGTTTGGGGAGAGGAGGAATCATCTCTATTACCTGTAGCGGATGCCTAGGCAACTATTTTAAACTCAATGACTACCTTTTCAGGTAGCTAAAATTAGGTAAGATGAATTACATCTGAGACGCAGAATAAATATACCAACAAACAAGCTCATCAGGGAAATGCTATATAATCAAAAGGTTATTCAAAACTTCTTCTGGAAATATAAGTATAAATATCCAGTACTAGAAATTGTCCCTGACGTGAAAACACCCAAGCTTTTCTTATACCTTTTCTGTTTCGTACACAGAATTAAGTATCATGGGAGATTTTTTTCATATAGTAGTTTTCAACAGAAATATATGTGCATGCAAATTCAGTACGAAAATAATTATGCAAAGCATGCAGCATTTATGATAGAGTTGATTGTTTTTTTCCTTTTGAAAAGGAGATGATCTACTCCTCCAGAGCAGAGGAGGAGGATTTATTCCTAACTAGAATCCCTTACAAAAAACTACATTATTTTCACCTGTTCTTTACTTATTTCTGTGTATTAAAATATAAGAACTCAGTCAAGTGAGCGCTGAATGACAATACGAACAAATCTATTCTCTACAATTATTTTTTTAAAAACATTATTTTGTTTTTAGCTAAGAAGTTGGATATTAATAAACATGCAAGTAAGAAGGTTTATATTAATAAACATGCAAGTAAGAAGGTTGATATTAATAAATATGCAAGTTTAAAATGAACAATGATCATACAGAATTTATTATTCACGTCAGAAGGGACTTCAGCAGGTTTTCTTATCCAGCATCCTGATCAGAGAAGATCAGGATGATCTGCTTCAGCCAGATGATCAACCTTCAGACTGGGTTGTTCAGGTTTTTGTCCAGTTGGCTCTTGAAACACCCAAGAATAAAGATCCTACAGCGTCTCCAGGCAATCTCTTCCACTGCTTAGTGAACTTCTTTTTCCCCTTTAAGTCAAGTCAAACATACCTCCTCTCAGTTAATGAGTCAACCTCCAGTCATATACCTTCATGAAAGAGCCTGCCTGGGTCTTCTTGATAACTCCCTCACAGATAAAAGAAGGTGGGTGCTAGGTCCCCCTAAGCCATTGCTTTTCCAGGCTGAACAAGCCCTATTTCTCACAGAGCAAATGCTCCTGCTACTGACCACCATGGGGGCCCTCTGCTGAATTTGCCCCAGTTAACCAACACCTTTTCTGCACTGGGGTGTCCCCCTGACCTGCGCATGGTAGTCTAGGTGTAGTTTGTTTCAGCAGAGCTGCTCCCCCAGCCAGTGAGCGCCCAGGATGTACCGATAAGGGGAGTTTGTCCACCCCAGGCTCAAGGCTAAGTTATTTGCCCTTGAGAGTTTCACAAGGTCACTACCAGCCCTCTCCTCAAGCCTGCATAGCCTCTTCTGAATGGCAGCCAGGCCTCTGCATGCTTTGACTGCACCTCACAATTTGTTGTGATTCACAGACTTGATGAGAGTGCCTTGCATGTCCTCCTCCATGTCACTGATGAACAGTTAAACAAGACAAGGGCACAGGACACACCCCTGGTCTGACGACCCAGCCAGTTTTTCATCCATTTAGTAGACCACTCATCTGGGATGTAATGTCCAAATCTGGATACAAGGATGCTGTGGCAGCCTGTGCCAGAGCCTTTCTAAAGTCCTTCATTGAAAATTTTGGGGTAAACTGGAGAGATATCACAAGGATGGAAGGTCCCCGCGTCGGTGACTAATTACATGAGAGAACAAACAAATGTAAAGAGAGAGTAAGCTCTTCCTACAGAGAGAATTGACAGATTCCCAGAGAGAGCTGGGTTGCAGGCTGGGGTATTTAACATATTCATACTGCTCATTCCCTTTCTTCGATCACAGGAGGTAATGAAAGTTGCCAATGATATTAAATTGAAAGTATTACAGAAAATGGCTAACTAGGGAGAACTGCAGAACCTTATAAGACTGAATGAGTGGGCGATAAACAGCAATTGTTCACCTGTATCTTGGATCGTATGAGCTGCTCTGGTTCCCCTTCGTTAAAAGGATACAGCAGAACTGGAAAGGCAGAGAAGGGCAACAGAGACAACCAGAGGCACAGAACAGCCCCCACGCAGGGACCAGCGAAGCACACCAGAACCCTTTGATCCAGAAAAGACAGGGCTGAGGGGGAGAAAGAGAAAGCTCTCTAAAATCCTGGGTAGCGCTGGCAGGGTGGCTAGGGGGTTAGAACGAGCGAGGGCAGGAGATGAAGTGAGCAAGTGGTAAGTTCCACGCAGACAAAAGAAAGGGGTTCTTTGTATGTCACTGAGCTGTTGGAAGTCCTCGTGAAATGATCCTGCACTTGCGAAACACGTACATGGTTTCATGTGAGAAAGACACACTGAGATAACTAAATAAACACACAGAGCCACAGTTTCTGAAAAGTCCCTTGAGGCTGATACTGTGCTAAAAGGATACATAATGTGCACTTGCCTCGTTCAGCTCTTCTTATCTGATCATCTGTCTTTGGCCACTGTTAGGGACAGGGTAGTGGGCTAAATGGACCCTCAGCCTGATCCAATAGAGCCATTCTTAATTTTTTTATGTTGACTTCTCACAATACTCAATTCAAAAGTAACTACACTAAAGCTAACCATGGGTGCCTACTGCTGTTTGAGAGGCCTTTGGGTAATCCTGCTTGGACTCCAGGAGTCTCTTGTAGGTCCTGTATCCTATCTGCTGTGCCAGAACCGCAAATACTAAGAGCGACTTAAATGGCATTAGGGACCTGTGTCGAGCCAACTGAATTGAGCCCTCCATTCCTAGAGCACAGGGAAACAACAGAAAAAATGCCATATGAAGAGCTTAATACAGGGGGGAAATTACATATTTTTCAGAGAAAACCATTGTTTTCACAGTGCACTCCTAAATCAGAGAAAATTTATTACACCAGAGCTTGCTATGGAAACACAACATTTATTTTTACTCCATGCTATGGAGATACGGGACGGACACAGCACGTAAGCAAAGGAGCACTGCAACCCCTCATTGACTGCAAGTTACCTGAGATTTAAGCAATGAACTACAGAAAGCTGCAAAGGCTCAAAACCAAATCTTATTAGCCAAATGGACAAAACCCGTGTGAGCTCATGAACAGAAGTCAAATTGAGCAACATGAATATAAAAAAACAGAAAAAGCAGCCTTGACACTGGCCAGCATGTTGACTTAACTTTAGGACTATGCCATAGGTAAATTGATCTATTGTGAGCAAGGAGAAAAAATAATTTCTATGAAAATAAATTCAGACTTCTATCTCTCCTTTTTTAAAGGGTCTGACAGGGAATTTGAATACAATTTTGGAAATATCCCACACAGTTATGCAGTTTGCTAGATTATTACTTTAGAATTATTTTTTATACAAACCATGCTGCTTAAACAAAACAAGAACATTTGTAAATTCAAGAATACTTGAAAAAATACTGTTTCAAAATTGTGCTTCACTTCCTAAATTATTTTACTAAACCTCTATAACTTAAAAAGCACCACTTAAAACTTTCACTCTATCATTTTGTTAAAACAAATTGGTTTTTCCCTTTCCTGTACAGGTGTGCAATATTGCCAGCATACACAAACAGATCCCTGACCTACTAAAAATGCTAGGTGTTGCAAATATACAAAAAGGAAGCAAAAAAGATTCCCAAACGCTCCATGCCTCAAGAACTTCAGAAGTGGCCAGCAAAATACTCAGAATTACTGGCAGGAAGCAACAGTGCCTGGCCAGAGCACACACTGAGTGAATCAAAGTTGTCTTCTTCAGAAGGGTTGGTGTTCAGGAGTTACACAGCAAAGTGCCATTAGTCTGTCACATTAGACAAGCACACCAACTGGAACAATCGCACATTATTAAGCTCTATTTGAGCTGGTGGATGTGAACTGAGCTCTTTCTGTACAACAAATCCTTCACATAACTTGCTGTTCAATATTTTATTTTTGTGTTCAGGCGCAACGGCTTTTGAGACACATATTGCAGGATGATGTATACAATTTTTTTAAAATATCCAGGTAATTTTGGGGATTAGGACTGGATACCTTGAAACTAAAGTCCAAAACAAGAAATCTGCAGCAAGAGGAAATGTAACTAATATTCATAATACTTAAAATTCTACTTTTACATTGCACATTCAAGGTAAGTAAAGTTATACATACACAGACTACAAACAACCAACTGATTATACCACATTATTGACAATACAGATTTAAATTGATAGTTGCAATGGCAAAGGTTTCCTCAGAACTGAGGTTGTGCTTGTCTATTTACATGAAGAATTTTTATACTAAAAATATAATTCTCTGAGCACAAAGGTAATTGAACACACTTAACTTACACAACAGAAAATCACCCTCCTCATCATTTCTCTTTAAAACTCTAGCTGCATTAGAAAGCTTCCGCCTATCTGAGACAGCCCACACCCAGTACAAAGGAAGAAGCTGTGTTCACTGAGCAAGAAGACAGTTCTGTCTACAGTCGGTGAACCTGTGGCCTCTTGAACAAGATTGTAAGAGAGGTGCATCAGGATCAACAGTGGTGCGCAATCAGCTGCCTGCTCTGTATTGTCCTACAGATACATTCATCATCTGCCAACTGATAAACAACGGTCAGCTAGATCCAAACTGCTGAACTGAAAATAAAAGACCACTCCATTATCAGAGCTTTGAATTAATTCTTTTTCTTACGAAATTCTCCTCCTGCTCACGTCAGACATCTCAGTATAAGAAAAAATATATATAATTTATCGAAAAGAGATGATACTGCAATGATTTACACAGTTATGGAATTGGTAGTGTATGAATTCTCTCTTCTGGAACTAAATTTCTTACTCATGAACAGCTTGAAGTCTGAAAACAGGTACATCAAGAGACGCATACCAAAGATGATGGGTAACAAAGATGAGTACATGCAATGAAGCCTTATTATAAAGCTAAGCTTTACAAAAGCCGATGTAAATGTTTTGTATTACAGATATGTAGTATTATTATTTTCCTTAATTGAATACAATTTGCAATGCAACACCACAATGTGCTGTTTCAAAACACTTCCCCCTTTTTTGGTGACTTCATTAAGAAAAAGAGAAAACAAAACCCAGCCATTTCACCGTGCTTATTGTTTGCTTATTGGCATTGACAGTGCTTCCTTACTCTTTACAACTACAAGCCTTGAGATCAGCTGGTTGGGCAGACTACGTTGAATAGAAAAGAGAATTTCAGCAAAGCACACATAAATTGTTATAATGGAAAAAAGGTAAGTGATTTTGGAATGTCTTCTCTAATACTGACCTCCAAAACCAACGAGAGGCAGTTACCTTAGAAAAATAAAAATACCACACAGTGCTGCAAATTGTGCAAAAGTCTTCTAAAGAAAGATTCTTCCCCAGGTATCAGAATTTACTCTAAAACTTATTATACGCTTTTATTTTAAATAGTGAATTCTCTGTTTTTGTGAACTGACAAAGCACCACACAAGTTCAGAAGCTTCATACACATTTTTTTCAAAAATGTCCTTTGTTACTAAATGTGCAGCTGTATGGAGCAGCAATTTTTCCAGTCCAGGTAAAGAAAGGTTCTGTTACATGCAGAGTTAAGGTCTGTACAAATATTGTCTGAACTTCAACCTTGATTTTTCTGCACCGATTTTAAAGTATGTGTTATATTTAATAGCACATAATGATCCAGTAAACATTAGTGTTGACAGCCATAAGAATAAAGCTAGTATCCAACATGAATAACAGCGACTACATCTGAGGGAAACGTGTCAGGAAATCAGTGTTATTAGAGATCAAGAAAAACAATACATAGCTCACTTGAAAAGAACTAATATATAATTAGCAAAAATCAGGAGAATAGCTAATGAAGTCTAGGATGTCAATAGTTATAAACTAATGTCTTCATCAGGTATTAAGATAAAAACATTAACGGACAGAAATCCATATCCTTCTGTATGCTGAAACTGTACTTCAAGAGCCTAAAAGAAGTACTTACAAAATCAATTTTTGGTAAAAATCAATCAGTCCAGAGATTGTAGAACTGTAAAGGAGTCCACCTGGGAAGTCTGTCAAGTCTGCTTGGAAACCCTACACCAAATAAACCATTTACTGAAGTAACGCAGTACTTATTACTGCCATGAGGTGACTTGCACTTAGTGCGATCAACAGATTGTCACAAGACAGAGAGAAATAATGAAATTACTACTGACAGCAGCCAGTCATTTTGGAAGTGGCTAATGAGACCAGGCAGAGAGCGGGACTGATTAGACCAATAAACAGTGGAAGATTTCCACCAGAGCTGACACACAGAGGACCAGAAATGTTCCTTCCTACTGAGGACAGAGCTTAAGCAGGATGCTGATGAGGAAATCAGCATCCGAAAACAATTTCTAGACTGCTAACCAAGAGACTGAAGCCAAATCAGAGAAGGAACGGGAAGCCATACAAGATGATCTTGGCACATCGGCTTATATCCTTTCACTGCAATGGATCCACACCCATTCAAGTCAGAGAAAACCACTGAAGAACAGGGATTTGTCTGCATCCCTCCAACAGTAAACAAGACCCACTTCCACAAAGCTTTGGGATTTGTTTTGATTCAAAAACGTTCATTATGCTGAGTATTTTCTTAGGCAAACACTGAGCTGGGCTATGTTGGGTGGCCATCCACCATTATCCTTCACTTTGCAGTGAGAACCTCCTTCACCTTTACTAAAAGCATGCTAGTTTTCATGCAGTCATCTGCAAGAAATATTTAATCTCCAAGTATCTTCTCAATGAAAATAATTAACAACTGCAAAGCCCAGTGCTTCGATTAAACATTTTTGAAACACTGAGCACTTTCACACAGTTGGGAGGCAGATCTGATGAAATACAGTATATAATAATGCTATTTCAGCTACCAAAAGGAAATCACTTTTCTGGCTTGTTTAGTGCAATTCTAGTATTTCCCTTTTCTCCATCACTGAGACTGATATAAAGAAGTCATTTTCTTTCTCCACCCTCTTTCACACCCTGGGGATATAGATGAGTCATGTAATTTGCGCAAAATCCCATTTTCCGAGGTACCTTGTTACACATCTTACTAGTAAAGAAGCTTGGCTTGGAGAGAAATACTTCCTGCCCTTTTTTTTTTTTTTTTTTAAATTACCGCAAAATTATACCTCTGTCCTATAGCTAGAATGAAATAAGATTCACTGATTCTTTATTTTATACTTTACAGGAATAATTTCCTCTTTTTAGAAAAGGCTTCTCTATGATTACGTTATGGTTGGTATTCATAAAGCTTGTTTGGCTTTTGTTTGTTTTGTTTCTCTTTCCTCCTTTTCTTCAGATAAACACATTCCTTTCTGCTTTTAATCTTTAACTGGCAATTCCTTATTCCATTAACTTACATTAACTTACAGATCCCACATTCTGCCTGTTACAAACCTGTGTTTGTGAACTGCAACCATATTTTTACTTTCTCATGCTTTTGCTGTACCAATGTCAACAGGTAATTTGTTTTATGAAGAAGTCCATTATTACCTTGTAGGCTAATAGTCACTAATTCGTTGCATGACGCCCTTTTATGATCTCCCTTGCCTTGGCTGTCAGCTCGTGCATTGTGCCTTGCCCTCAGATCTGATAAATTTTCCTCTTCGGCTAAGATTACACAAGCATTTAAAGTACAGAGTTGTCCTTAACACAAAGAGTTAATCTGATCTCTTTTAATTAGTCATTTGTCAGATGCTTCACAGCTGTCTCAGACTCAAACCAGAGAAGAAGGAAGATCCTCAAAGGCTTTCAGCAAAGGCTTCTTTTTAAGTTTTTCACCCATGGGGATATCGGAGCCTATTTAGACCTTCACCATAGCAAGTTCAACTACCCTGTCCCAAGGCCTGCAAGTGTAGGGAGTTGGGGCTGCCTTTTAGATCTGCTTCACAGCATCACTATAATCTGTGGTTTGCTTTTCATTTCAACAAAAAAGAGTTTAAACATAGACCTGCCTATCGCATCTTCCTTTTTCCAGATCTGATGTTTACCTTTCTCATCCTCCTATGTTTAGTTCAGAATACTTCTGAAGTATGGAGGATATGCACCCCCTTTCTAAATGGCTTAAGTTACTTCATTATGCCTCTCTCATAGTCATAGTTTTTGTTTACCTTATTCAAAGGCCCGTGTACATTTGCCTTTTCTTTATACCTTCCCACAGAATTCTCGCCATCATTTCTACATCAGCAATTAATGCCTCTCCATTAACCTTTGTACCATCTTCTACATCATTCCTCTTCATGCATAAGCTCATCTAACATTTGTAAGATCATCTAACATCCATAAGCAAAGTCACACCCCGTGACAGCAAGACATAAAAATGATTGCTAAAAAAAAGTCACACATTTTGTACTTATCCCAAGAAATAAGTTTCTGCGTGATTAAAATTAATTCAGAGAGCCTGTCTCATTTTTCTCCTATGAAACTCAAAAGCAAGTATCATACTGTTCATTTCGTTAGGAACGGCACAAACAAAGTTACAAAATCATTTCTAGTTTGACTTTTAATATCTTCTAAAATTTTTCACTCATGTAATACTATGATGGATCTCTGTCTGTGGGTGGCTTTAAAATTTCTCTGGCACTACTCTCTTATCCTTGTCCTTTGTCTATAAGTGAACAAGAGAATACATGCTAGCCATGTTTTATATAACTATAGATGCTTTTATAGGCTAACAGCTTGTTTTCTTCCCTTAGTATAAACCTTATCCATAGAGATATCCATAGAGATGGAGTCCTACTTACCTTAAAATCCACTTGAGCATGCTTATAGGTGCAAGCATCAACAAACATTTCAGGAAGATAAAAATCCATTAAAAAACAAACTTCAAAATTATAAACGTTGATCAATTATGTGGCTGTCAGTATACCCAGTACTATCAGTGATATTTAAAGGGCAATATCTGACAGAATGGATAGCAATGCTCCCTTTCAGAGACATATGCAAAGTGGGGGGTATCTTTCTTTGGACATAATCTCAACAGAAGTAGAGTATGTCAGAGATTTTGCTTTCATTTTCTGCTCTGTGCAACTCCAAGTCTCTTTACTGCCCTTGTCCAAATTCCAATGAACATTATGTTTTGATTTCTGCATAATTTCTTATTTCTATGCAAATTCTCAAATAATCAGATACATAATTTGGTTCTTTGATGTACAAGATGTTCTGTTTCCAGCAGAAACCCCAAAATTTGCTTCGCTAAGCTAGTTTAAATAAATTTGTATTTCAGCTTTTACAAAACTGTCTGTGAATTTATTCCATGAGATTAGAAACCCTGCACTCGGTACATAACAGCCCATACCAGTTCTGCTCGAGGATAAAAATCTTATGAAATTACAGGTAAAATATAAAAATGTTAGCAATGATGATGCTACATACTGAACTGCTTTCTTAATAACTCTGAATTCAAGACCCCGCCCAAGTAATTTGAACTGCATGTCTGAAAGTACTCACGCACTTGCCATTTAATTTTTGTCCAAATTAAAATAATAAATCCCTAATCTCTGCTGAAGGGTACACAATCATCCCTTCTGTTTTCCTTTTGCATTTCCGCTTTCTTCTTATACTCATGAGGCAGAGGTACCAACAGTATTTCCTTCTCTTTTTTAATTCCCCTCCTCTCCTCCTGCCCCCAGCCCTGAGCCTGTTGCGACAGACCAGCCACCACCCCAGCGGGAAGCCAGCCCGCTGCTGGTACAGAACTGAGATGATGCGCCGTGGGAACACGTTCTCATTCTCAACAGAACAAGTACCTATCAACCTCCATTTCTGAGGGTGCCTTAGACTGCTGATTTAACAGGAGTTTACAAAAACAGGCTTTCCAATCCTGTTACTCAAAGCACAGTGAGGCAGGTGTCTGTCAAGCTGAAGTATGTTGACATCAAGTGAATTACTTGAGCGCTGGTTAAGTAGCTGGTTAAGTAGCGCTGGTTAAGAACTTCACCATCTACGAGGCCATGGTGAAGATCACCTTCAAACAACACAAGGTTATGACACTTCAGGCAGATAAAGTAATAATTTTATGCTGATGTGAAACAGCACCTACACTAGGCACTGATTTTTACCATTCACTTGCAGAATAAACTTTTCCATAGTTTTTCTGCAACAGCTCGGGGTAGATGGAATTGTAGTTGTAGAAGTTATATTTTAAAAGAATGCTATGAAGCACAAATGAAGAAAAATATTCTTGAATATTCCTGCCCTAAGTTCAAAAGAAGCCACGGAAAATTCAGTACCCAAACAATACATCTCAAGTGAAAACTGGAAAGGGGAGAAACCAGAGAAAGAAAAACAAAAAATGTTTGGAACTTCAAAAGACTGGTTATATCTATTGCATCCAACTGAGGCAAATAATCAAACGATGAACCCAAAACTTACACAAGAACTAACACAAGTGTCTTTTCTGCAAATCCCAAAGTAGACCTTAAGGTCTTGCACAGAATTTCTAACAAACAAAAAGCAAACATCATCAGGTTTTATTATGTCTTAAGAATAATTTGCTTTATGTAAGTTTCTGCAGCAGTGTGAGGAGAGATGTAGCTACAAACACTGGACAAACAAGTTCTTACCACAACAGTATCCAAACTGGGTTCTTAAAGCTGTCTGTCACTTGGATATTACACAAACGTGCAAGACATACCCACATTTTCTCCAGGGAAAACAACAACAGAAACTAGCACTACAGCAGCCTTTAAAAACAAAACAAAAAATCCCCGGTGATCAGGTTTCCTTTCTCATGAAAACAATTTTTAGGCTCTGTACCACTGTGCAAGCTGGTAACATCTGCCACCAGCGCCCATACAAGGTACACAGTTCATAGGCTGTTAAAATACACTTATGCCCTGGACCACGTGGACAGTGTGACAAAGGCATCTTGTTCCAGTAACATTACATATTAGTGGACATACTGAAAGTTGACCTCCAGTTTATCTTTCTCCGGTTTGTCTTCTTTTAATAGATAGGCTCAACACAGATGAAGAAACTCATCTCCATGCTGACATAAAGTAGAAGTTCCAGGAGGATAGCTATCAGTAATTGAAGAAGAGGGAAAACACACCTATAATCTAAATAAAGTGATTAATGGAAGGTATTGCTAGCAACATTTTTTTAAACTAACTCTACATAGGTAAGTCAATAAGGACCACACCTGGTACAGCTACTTTGCATCAATTTCTGACTGGTAATACAACAAAAGCAGTACTCAGTGTCAGAGGGTGCTGAGTTAAAATTGTCAGTTCTAATGAAGAAGCTCCAGATTTACAATGGCACTATTAAAAGCAGAACAACAGAATTTTAAATCCAGATCTTGAATTCAAAAGCTCAATCCTGAACACAATTCTGTGTGTACAGAAGGG
>VZSZ01001516.1:25714-38378 GCA_013398815.1 Ibidorhyncha struthersii
TGGTTTAAATGTCATCATGTCTTTTTCAAGCTTGCACAAAAAGAATAACTGTCATAGGACATGCACTTCAATGCAAAACAAATGGAGGCATCTTAGGAAATTGCCTCTCAAAGAAAATCCTTTTGAATGAGATCCATGCTTTTCACCTAGCATATATTTACAGAATATAAAAATATAAACAAACTGGGCAGATGCAGTTTCTTTCCTCTCCTTTTAGACAGGATACAGTGGCATAAAGCTATGAACCAAAACATACTGTTCCCCTGGCTTTGCCACTTAAGCTGATATTTACAGTATGCATATGCAGTACTAGTAAGATAAAAGAATCACACATGCATCATTAATTCATAAAAGCATCGCTGTAAACAAAAAAAGTAGAAAAAGGAGGGAAATTGTGTCAAAGTAGTTTATGATCCATCTGATTAGAATTTGGCAGCGAACCCCACGCACCCCAATTCTACTTCAGTTATACAGTAAATCTGCAGTATTTCAACCAACCCAACCAGTTAGACAAGAAACAGACATCCCGCTTTGCAATTACTTCCACAGAGTTTGAGTAACTTTGAGGAAAGAAAAAATATTTTGAAACTTGGGGTACCTACTGTTAACAAACTGTCTGGGGACAAAAAGAAAATCTCAAACACACTTTTTTCTCCTGTTTTGACCAGCGGGATAGTTCTCAGCTACATAAATGCTATCACAGCAGGAGTCTAGCGCGAAGCCCAGCGTGGCCACCACGCACAATGTGGAACGGGCTTCACTTAATGTTCAGGCTTCACTTGGCTTTCTATAATTTTCTTACATTACTTTGTCTGCTAATATTAATTCTTCAACTGCCAAAGTCCATGGTTACATTCAGCAGTACCACCGGGATGGCTTGCTAAGAAGAAGAGTTTTTACTATGATGTAGAGCATAATGTTTTGACCCTGTTTCACTTCTCCACCAGCAAAAATAATTCAGATCATCAGATTTCATTCTGACCATAGCTGCTATGCTTAATATCATCAATAAATTAGAAGAAAGTAATTGGCTTATACATTTTTGAAAAAAAAAAAATATTTACAGCATACTACTAAGTATTTGTTTTCTCCATCCAGGCTCTTCTGTTAACAATATAAATTAAAAAGTTCAATTAGCTCTGCAGTTCTTACAAATATGTACTTACTTCAAATAATTAGTTTTTAGTAAAAAGATCTCCCGCTGATATTACTTCAATTCATCATTTGGCAAATACATTTTTATATTTAAAAACATATGCTCCTTTAATTTAAATAAATGTATATTTAAATCATGTGGGATTGTAGATTTTGTAGCTATAATTATTTTAAAGAGGAAATTAAATTCGGTACAGTTGATCAGCCTATTTCATTCCCTATTTGAGGAAAAAAATCATTCTCCAAAATCATTACACATGCAAAATTTGACGAACATTGTAATAATAAACACCTCACCTAGGAAGAAAGGCTGAGACAGTTGGTGTGATTCAGTCTGGAGAAGAGAAGGCTCTGGGAAAACCATATTGAGGCATTTAAATACATTAAGGGAGCTTATAAGAAAGAGGGAGAGAGAGTTTTTAGCAGGGCCTGCAGTGACAGGATAAGGGATGGCAGTTTTAAACAGAGAGAAGATTTAGATTGAACAGAAGGAAGTAATTCTTTACTGTGAGGGTGGTGAGACATTGCAACAGGTTGCCCAGGGAAGTTGTACGTGCCCTATCCCTGGAAGTGTTCAAGGCTGGGCTGGATGGGGCTTTGAGCAACCTGGTCTAGTGGAAGGTGTCCCTGCCCATGGCAGGGGTGTGTGAACTAGATGATCTTTAAAGGTTCCTTCCAACCCAAACTGGTCTATGATTCTATGACAACATGACCGTGTTCCTTCTCTGAGCTATGACCTTGGCAGTACAAGAAACCCAAGTTATGGACTTGCAGCTTTTCACAGGGGCTAGTATTTTTCCTAGTTTTTTATTTCAGGTATATATATATGTATAAACGAATGAACGTATAAACACTCTCAAGTGCAGACTAATTCTGACAACCCAATTAGTTCTGACTTCAGCTCTCCAACCTTTGGCTCTGAGAGCCCTCTAAGAGAAGAAGAGACTTGCCTCCTTTTTCCTAGCGTCCCTCAGGAGGAAAAAAAAAAAAAGTGACAAAATCCTGAACATATACCCCTTAACCCGCAACGGTTTCTGGGTTGGATCAATACCTTCAGGTAGCAGATGAGCACTCCAACCTTTATCCCCTCTAGTTATTTTTCTTCTTAAAATTGGAAATTAAACAGCCCATGCTTTGGAAACAGACACTTTCTGAAACTCTCTCATTCCTGCTCCTGTGTTTTAGTTGAGACAAGGGATGGAAAGGCGGCAGCTCTTCCTGCTCTTCTTGCCATCTCTGCAGCAGGCGTGTACGATTTTCATCGCCTTCCAAATCTAACGATGGCTGGCAGTGGCTCTCTGCCTCCTCCCATTATTTGGTCTTTCCAATACTCCAATTGAAGTACTTTATATTCTGAATAAGCTGAATCTAGAATGCAGTCTTTTAGGACTAGCTACAACTATCTCGAACCAAATGCAAAATGAATGTCATACCAGCCCATATGATCACCGAAGAGTACTAAGAAAGCATCAACAGAAGAACATATTTTTCTAATTTGATGCGTATATTTGATGCATATATTCTAATTTGATGCAATAAATTTAACCGAAGAAATTTACAAGCCTATCTAAGGTGAATATAGGATAAAGTTCAGATACCTAATTCACGTGTGTTCTGTTTACTGAAAGAGCACAACACTGATAAGGATCTTTGAATTTTTTATCATAATGTCAAGGAATTTAAGTTCTGCTTATCATGCACTATTCAGAGCCTCCTTAACTACAGGAGCACCAGATATGTTGTGTTTTAATCTAAATTATATGTGCCACTTAATAAATAACTCAGGTGCTATTCAGGAAGATAACATTTCTACGAAAAATTAAGAAATAGCAATACTATTTCAAGTCAACTTAGCAAAGCAGTTATCACTTCCAAATATACTGTCAGTTTTGTTACTACAGAGGGTATTTAAGGAAAAGTAGTCCAAACTCATATCCACATAATTTATTAATGTCTAAAATTTTACGTTTGGAAGTGTTTTATAAAGCATTTTGAACATTGATAAAATACAGCCAAATTTACAATAAAAAGCATTGCCCAAACATAACGAAAGCTTAGGAAACACCAAGATATTGATTCACTGCTTTTGAAAGCTTCCACATACTGCTTTTATACTTGACATTTTTTTGCTCTGCTCGCTCAAGCCAAATCTGTCTCCTCTACTTTGGGAAGGAAAGCCAGCAGATGAACAAGCAAGCATCACTCCATCCTTGGTGAGTACTCTTCGAGGACCCTGAACTTCACAGCATTCATGACTGATAAGAATGCCTGAGGTTTGTTGTTTGGGGTGATAAAATGTTGACAGGAAAATGAATTTGTTCAGCCCAGATCTATACGTATTTTTTAAAAATGACAAAACATGAAAGGACTGCAAGATATCTGTAAGTCAGGGATGGGTTGGTTTGTTTGCATTTTTAATGCACACAGAAGTCAGTGAAATGTGACTTCTGATGTTCTAGCCTAGGACTTCGCTGTAAAAAACTATATCACGCTATCTATAATAAGGTATGTGTGGGAGGTAAAATTGCTGTGCTGCTGCTCTGTGACAGCTGGCGATGCATGTTCTATGTGAAATACCCAGTGCTGGGCAGTCAATACAACTGCAAATCGTCTGGATGGAACAGCTTTTCAAAGACCAAGTGTCTACCCTTCTCTAACTCAGCCACACAAAGCGTTTGACGGGTTCCACGGATTGTATTTTCCGCAGCCAGGAGGGGGGAATTCTTGGCAGATGATACATATCTCTGGGATATGCTACTGGCAAAAATGAATTCAAGAGCAAACATGGCTATAATCGGAACGGATTACAAGACTTCTCCTCATCGGGTTTCCTTCTGACTACAGGCAGTGACGTCCTGCAGCTATGGTTCACTGGTCAGATGCTATTCCTGTCCCAATCTTTCAAGTTGTAGGCAATGTGGGAAGTATCTTGATTTTCTCTTTTAATAGGAAGCATTAACACTCCAGATTTATACTACTGAGAGGTATACACAAATAGCATGGCAATTGTCATTTTCTAAACATACCCAATACATATCACCTTATGAAATATTAACTCTTACGAAACATCTCCCAAAGATCCAATTATCTATTTACGCTTTACATCATAAAATGAAAAGGTTTAGAAGCATGAGCCACTTCCAGAAAACTATTTTGCCTAAATCAACTATTGCCTCCAAGGAAAAACATAATTTTTTTGTAACACTATAATGCCACTATTTTAGAAAAACAAGAACAAAAACATCACTCAAAC
This sequence comes from Ibidorhyncha struthersii, assembly GCA_013398815.1. Classification (NCBI taxonomy): domain Eukaryota; kingdom Metazoa; phylum Chordata; class Aves; order Charadriiformes; family Charadriidae; genus Ibidorhyncha; species Ibidorhyncha struthersii. Next base: position 30,123 of record VZSZ01001516.1, read on the forward strand.
CAAAACACCAACCAAAAAAAAAAAAAAGGAAAAACAGAAAACCAAACACTCCCTGCCTCCCTTAAATCCACACCAGAGACAAAAATGGCTAAACTGGATGCTAAACTAGTTTTATCTTTTTCTTGTTTTGAATAAGCCAAGATGATTAAAGCAGTTATTTGTGACTTTTGTTTAAAAGGAGACAGAGAGATTTAAAAAATGAGCTTGGGGTACTCTTCAAAACTTAACTTCATATAGCAACACCTTTCAACAAAAGCTCATGGAAATCAAAAATCTACTGTACCTTGTCGATCATAATTCTTTTGAAACAGAGATCAATGATGCTGCAAACTATGGTCCTGTAAAATATTCATACGTACATCATTCTTACATAGTGGCCTGGAAAACTCTTAACATTCTTTTTTTGAAATTTGCTTGAAACTGCATGAAAGATATCTCTGAAAACACTGAAGTGAACTAATAGGAAATAAAGCTGTTCTGCTGGGAAGACAATCCTTGCCTAAAAATGTCTTATGTATAACATGGACAGGGCCTTAAAAGCATTTAAGTCACATTAACTCAAATTTCTCAGATTATGAAATTACCAGAATTAATCCAGTAATTTTTTTTTCAACCAAGACAGTTCTGTACCACTATTATTTCAAAAAGTACTTTGTAGTGCATATTAATTGTGAAATATCATCACAGAGATTCACGAACCACAAGCTACCAGCTTTTAATCAGACCTCTTAACCTCCACAAAAACTGCTGACCGTGCACCACCATTCCATTTTCTTCCCAGCTTGGCTGCCAGCAGAGGATGTCATCTCTTAAGGAAGACACATACCTTTATGATAGGCAAGCCTTTTGCTACATTTACACTGCATTTTGAGCATGACTGTGAGCCTACATACATACCCAAATTCTACCATCATACATGTATTGTCAACACAAGGTTGCACTGGGTCTAGCAACCACACAACTTAAGTCCAAGCTTTTTAGTCATGAAGGCAAAAAGAGAAATTAAGTTACTTAAGTTACTTAGGAGAGTCCTAAGTAACCATCATCTTGACGTGCTTACTGCAAAAATAAGCACCTTTCACACTCATGAAAAAATAATTTATTGGATCAATATGCATATCAGCTGAGGCCTGACATTTGTTTTTGAAAAATGTCTCACACTCTAATGACATTTATCTGGCAGCATCATTATCTATAGTAGCATCTTTATCAAGCAGAAATCATTATACTGTTACAACTTTCTATTTCACTGGTCAACATTTTAATGAAAGAAAACTAGCAGTCATGAGTTTTATATCCTTGGAATTTAAGTGTTTATTAAGGGGTTGTTTTAATTTAGGTGGAGATAGATATAAGACTGCAACAACTAAAATGACATCAGAAATTAGCTGAGAGAACTCTCAAAGGGAAAATCATGGGTGAAGAGATATTATGTCAGCCAAAACCAGATATTTTTTTAACAGGACTCTGATTTACAAGACTCTCTATAATGTCACTACAAGGAGGACTCTGCCCAAAGATGACAGAGACATAACCCATAACACAAAGAATGTTACACCACTCTCCAAATCAGTATCCATTTTATTTATTTTTAACCAGGGATTGCCATGTGGATACAACAACTCTACTTCACAAAACTGAAACATGCATTTCTTTACTACTCCTAAAGGAAGAAGAATGGGAAAAGGACAAGAAGAAGAAATCTGTGAGATGCCAATAATTGTCTACTTTTATGCTTTATTGAAAAGAAAATGAAAGCAAATTAAGGATAATGCTTCAAGAAAACCAGCTTAAAATATCTACGCACTCCAATAATCAGAATATATTTAATTAGCAAAGAGGTTTTAGTATCAGCGATGTTTTACCTGATTTTCTCAAAATCCAGCAAGTAAGAGCAGTGCAACAAACAGTAAGCACTGCTTGGGAACTCATTGCTAAACCCACTAAAAGTTTAACTTTAGCAGAGTCTATTCCCTTAGACACGTGCTTATTATTATCATTAACGCCTCCTTCACAGTTTCACACCCACTAATAAAATCCAAATCCAGTTCGAACAATAACAGAGATTGAATTAATCTTAACTGACTTCTTTTTCTATTCTTGGAAATCTGTTTCTTGCCTCTATTTCTGGTACCAGTAGTCACTCAATGTCAAACAAAACAAACAAACAAAAAGCTATTAAAAACTCTATGGGAGTAACACTTGGTTTACCTGGGCAAAGTATAAATGGGCACTTTCACCACATCATCTAGGAAGACACTGAGCATCAGAACAGCATCTTATTCACTGTTCAGATAGCATTTTCATTTGTTCTTGCAATGAGTTACAGGACTTTGCAAGATTTCTTGAGTAGTACACTTAATTAGAACTCCTGAGCAAGGAAAGTGCTTTATAATAACACAGCTTTGAAAAAAAAAAAAAAAAAAAAAAAAAAAAAGACTGGTTCTGCCCTCCACCCCCCCAACCTCTCCCCCACCGATATTCTCTCAAGATCTCCAACAATTGCCTACTTGACAACAGTGGTGATGTCAGGAGCTCAAAAAAAATCCCAATTAAATGTGAAGACAAAAAGTAGAATACATGCAAAACCACAATAAACACATGATTATTTCTATTAAGAAAAGCTTGTGTTATTTAATGCTCTCCTCTATGAAAACAACAAATATTTTCTGTTGTTTATGCTGGTGTCGGAGCAAACATGTATCTAATTAATGCATCAAAAGCACCATTGTTGAAGGTACCAGTAGCCTCCATAATTTCATTTTCTTCATTTAATTACATAACAATAAGGTGTCATATTCAAAGATTTACAGATTACAAATTTGCTACAAGCTGCAATTACTGGTTTTCAACATTATGACACGCACTTAGACTGCATCAGCAATAAGATGTCATTATAGCACATACAAAAAGGTAGTATTTTTGAAATTGACTTAAAGAAACCTAACAGGTTCATATATCATCAAACAGAGAAAGACTGAGGAACTCGAGAGTACATCTTAGTGATCAGACGTTGAATTAGGTATCAAATTATCATTAAGTGCCTTTTTCTTTGGGGCCTGTTTCAAACCACATCAGTTTTTACTTGCTACATTTTAAAAATAGATCAAATTTATTACAGGAACAAAAGAAAGAAAAGTGAAGTGCTGTAAAAAAAAATAAATGGAAAAGCTGCTGAAAGAAATCAAAGGTAACTGCTGCCAGATTTCAAATGAGCATTTTTAGGAAGCCTGGGCAGGGGAGGGGAAGAGCTTGGCAGGTAGACAAAGGCCATTTTTCCCTCCAGCTTTCAAATGAGCAATAAACTAAAAGCTATTCACTTCCATCTCTCACTTAACATAGCCACAGTCAAAGCAATGATTTCTTTGCTCAGATGAAGAGCCCCTTAAGCATGCCCTACATTTGCAATGAATTCAGTGTGATTTTAGCTATACAGCTTCCACTGACTTAAATGGAAAATGCATGACAAAAAGACCAAGCAATTTTAGATAGAACTTCTTGAAATGATCGCTACACTCATAAGTCAGGTTTTCGAAACCTTAAGGCATCTTTTTTTTCCAGTTCAGACCACCAGCAAATTATAACACATGGCACTTTAATTTAAGTACATGCATATAAAGAATTACAGTAACGATACTTTGACTACAATAAAATATACCCATCTCGATTATTAAGTAAGATGGGATACTTCCATTCACTAGCTGATCAGTTTTCTCAATTTATTACATGATATTAGACACAAAACAAAATTAGCATCCCCTTTTATATTTAATTATATAGAAATATACAATAAAAATTAAGTATATATCTGTACACTTGCAGTATAGCAGCTATTTATTGCATAGATCCCAAGAATGCAGCTTTCAAATGCAGCTTAAACAGCTAACACCATATTGATGAAATGCTTCTATATTGGTTTCTTTATCTGTTTATGCTTTTCAGGAAATGCACTGTGATTACTTCAGCTAAAATAAGAAGTTTTAAATAAAGGTAAAGGGGAAAAAAGTGTGGTTTTGGGGGTGCTTTGTTTTTTTTTCAAATGACACATGTATGCAAAAGATTTGAAATAAATAATACCATCAGTTTGGTGCTGTTCAGCGGAAAATTGCAGAGGACTTTGTCAGATGAGAAGCACCAACAAAGTCAATCAAACTACATGCATGAATGAGGGCAGTACCATTGGTCAGCTAAAGTAGCTCCTTTATTGTAATTTTTACAATTTTTATTCTTTTGTATAAGGCCAAATGCTAATTTTGAATATTTCATATTTGAAGAAATATTCACATTAAATACTAAATGTATTTTCCAAGCCACTGTTTCAATGAAAGACATCTGATAACAAGCCTTTGCTCACTGCTGAAGCATTAAGGAATTTTAAACTTCTCATAAGTTGCTTATCTTTTACCAAGTTTCCCATCAGAAATGGAAATATTTTAAGACAGAGAGCAAAAACTTAACCATAGATGAAGAATAATTTTTCGCATCTATTACGTATACTTATGTGTCCAATATTATTTTGTCTGGCCTTTATTGAGAGAGTTAGACTGAAAATAACTCCTGGGGAAATCAGTGGGAAATGAAACAACAGAAACTCAGATACCATACGTCTGCAGGTCAACACCTCAGTCTTGCTGGCACGGCTATCACTCTTACCTTTGCATTTCCAATGGTAGAAAATCCTAAGGGAAATTTGCACCTAATGTGTAAGAAGGAAGCGATTGGAATGTTACTTTCATCTGTTTGAAGATGGAACAACATAATGAGAAATGTTTCTGCTTTTCCATTGCTTCAGTTTTGTAGTTATATTATACAGCTTTTCCCTGGAAATACTAGCAAGTGTAAAAATACAATCACTAAGATAGAAAGTGGATAACTACAGGGGAAACATATGTATTCACCATGCAAGAGGGTTTTAAGTTTAAAAAAATTGCACCTATATATGTAAATACACCTACATATTATATACATGTTCATATACACATATAGATGCATACATGTGTGCATATTTACTTTAAAACCCTTATTACATAGTAGTCCATACCCTGCAAACCTTACATGATGTAGACTCATGGGACTCCTTTGTTTCAAGCTGCTTCTTTCTGTAGAGTGGGCAAATTCAAATAGGTATATATTAGTAAGTGCAAAGATCTTTGAGTTTCACCGTTCCACAGCAAGGAGGAGGCTGCAAGAAAGGACTACCAGGGGTCTCCCTCAAGTAAGATCGGCGAGTCATCTCATCTGAGCAACCATGGGTGGAGAAGACAGTGGTTTGGGAAACTGCAGTATTGTCATCCCAGATCCCACAGGCAGCAGTTTGCCCTTGAGAAGCTGCAGGACCACACGTGAATTCCTCGGTAAGAAAAGCAGGTCTCCAGGAAAACAGCCAGGAGGGAATGGTTATTGGAGGCTACATCTCTCCTTCCATCAATACACTAGCAGGTTTACTTTCCTCTTGCATCTGCTTTCAGGGTGAAAACACTATGAAAACCTTAGAGACGCTGGTCTCAAAAAAAAAACACAGCTGTGCAAGTTTTCAAAAGGCATGGGAGCACGGGTTCTCTGCTAGAACCAAAAAGATGGGGAGAACACTGCAAGTGTGCTTTTCTCAGCACAGCAATAAATGGCTATATATAAATAAATAAATGGCTATACAGAAAATAAATGGCTGTCAGCAGCGAAGTATCAGTGAATTAGAAGACCCATGCCCATTAAGCCCTTCTCCTGCGGCATGCCTTTTCTCTGCACGTTAAACCCATCTGGATGAATAAATTGCATGTTCTTTGGAAGAAACTTTTTAGACAAAAGAGAGCTGGCATCCCAGGTTTTCATATTATGAAATATGAAAATTATGAAATAATATTCATATTATCCTGCGGTAGACTGGATCACTGCAAGTTTCCACCTCATTCTTTATAACCATAGCCCAGTTGTCAGCCTACAACTACAACTTCATGTTTCTTCCTAGAGAGCAGTGAAGCTGATGAAATCTCTTCCTAAAGGGATCAGCTCAAGTGAAACTAAACGGAAACCCGAATAAGAGCTCACCCTTCACCTGCATTAATAACTCCCTGTAGTCAGTCTGTGTGAATGCGTTAATGTAAATCTACTTCATGCAGAGTACCAAATCCAAATGAGCCCAAATTCTGGAAAACATGGAGAGAGTCCACAATAATTTTTGCCCTTTTTATACTACCCACATTTCTAATTTTTGCACATTTTCTGCCCACAACAGAAGAGCCCTGTGGCTCCATCCAGGAACCGCAGCGCAGCTTGTATTTTAAACACAGCTGGAGTCTGCTCAAGACGTGGCTGATGCTCGCAATGCAAACAGAACACAATCAGCGTGCAAGGGTCCTTGTCGGGGAGGGTTAGCTTGTTGCATCCAGTGTTTCATATCACTTCAGTAGGTTTTGCTGTACATGTAACGAAAGCATACCCTCTCTTCTGAGTGAATAACAAAATAAAGAGGGGTAAGATGCTGCTTAAATCAAGCTAACTTGCAAATTCAGAAAGCAGAGAGGGAAAATGCCAAGACAACAAAGAAAAGTGGAGGGGAAGAAAAGACGATGCAGTTCCTTGAGCCATCTCTTCCTAAAGCACAGTGCTGAAGCAAACGTTAGAAATTCGAAGTGTTACAGGGTTGGGTTTTTTTTTGTTTGTTTTTCTTTTTAAATCAATGTACCGTTTATCACAGCCTTGCTTGGGTTTGAACTGCTAGCCCTTCCTTAGTCCCTGGCTCAATTTAGTGGCACTGGAACTAAAAAGGCCAATTGCTGAGACCCCAGATTACCAAAGACATAAAAGAAATGCCTGAGAGCTCTGAAGATCGGTGGGCAGAAGCAGATGAAAGCTGGTTTATCCCCTCTAGTAACAGGGAAGGAATTGGCTGGGGATAAGGCATATTGGTGAGACTGCCTAACAAAGATAACACCGGCTGTGCTCCTCTCCGGAGAAAAACACACCAAACCAAAGAAACAAAGCAATGCACTTGCAGGACTCATACTCTGTCCTCTACCTCTCAGATGATTAAAGTCAGCTGGAAAAGCCATTTCAAAAAAAAATTATAGAGAAAGCTTTAACTTAGGTTCCTTCATAAATTTCCCAGGGACTGCAGACGATTTGAAATATACGAATTTCAGGGCGAAGTGTCTGCTTAGTGCCCACCTTGCTGTTCCCCCCTAGTGCTTGTAGCTTTCCATTACCATTACTTTAAAAAAACAATGTTGTAGCACAGCTCCTGCTCTTGTTGTGAAAACCTAGTGGACATCAATTAGCCATCCCAACACACCAGCATATGCTGCAAATTTTAAAACACTGTGTAATTAAGAAGACTACTTTAAAATGCTCACATATGGTGCTGTAGATTCTAAGAAAAAGTCAACAGTTTTCAACTGCTTGGTTTTAAACCTCCTCCCAACATTAAATTTTCTCCTCTTCTTCCTTTAAAAGACTTACCCCCACAGAGTCATACAATTCTCAGAACCATCTTTAGACCTCTGCTTGTGGATGAAAGCCCAAAACTATAAACTTTATTATACTTAAACAAAAAAAACAAACTATAAAAAGAACACAAACAAAAGCTCAACATCACATAAAACCAAATCTGTTACTTGAGTATTTCAGGACGATAGTATTTTAGCATCAAAAGAAAGCATTGGAAAACTTACTATTTTCTAATTGTCCCAAACGCTAGTTTCCATCTAGCTATGCTTCAGTCACAACATGTACAATTTTCCAAGCTATCAAGTACTCCATTTAAGCAATTTTTTTCCCCACAATTAACTGTTTTGGTGTTTTCAGACCCCAAAAACATTCAAGGGGAGATGAGTTATTTGACTTATTTTTATGATTTTTTTTAATTAGGAAAGCCTCTTTAGAACACGATTAGCGTTTTTATGTTTCAGAGGGGTTCAACAGAAACCAGCGTCCTGAACAATTAAATAAACTGGAATATGAAATTGCATTATGGTTTATAAACAGAATTTAAGGTCCTGCTGAAGGAACTCTGACATCCTTTTCTCATCTCCCTAGTTTCTTAACGACAACTTAATGAAGCTTAGAGATAGGACTAGTTCTATTTAATTAAAACAAACATTGCTTGAAAGGGAATTTGATTAGGAGTAAGGAAGGTCATATGGCTGGGACTACAGAGATCTGGGTCCTATCACTGCCCTTCCTCATTCACCTTGGACGAATCATTTTTTCTCTTCCCCTCTCCATTCCCCATCTGTAAACCTGAGAATTTAAGGAAAAAAA
>VZSZ01001516.1:38418-71776 GCA_013398815.1 Ibidorhyncha struthersii
GAAAAGATGCTGACCTCTGTCACAAAGTGTCTGAATGCTAAAAATACTTTGTTTTAAAAAAAAAATTATAAAGCCACACACATTTCAGACAACAGGGGTCAGAACGGGTTTGAGATACATCAATTTGCATATCCAACTACTTACATATGCATGAATATTTAAATCAATGTTAGCAACAAGCACAGTGCACGGTTGAGTTCACTTCAGAGTAAGTCCAAAATCATTCTAACAATTTTAAAGGAGCTCCCCTCATTCCTAGCAGAGACCGTGTTCTGTGCCACAACCTGCACTATGCATACCAGTCAAACACAACTTCTTTCCTCTGCAAGGAACTTTTCTTCAATTTGAACACTTTTTTTTAATTGGAAGTGCACACGGCATTATCCAGAACCTGGAGGAATAAAACCAACTGGCTTTGTATTCTCCTTTTAATGGATAGACAGAAGTCCCCTGAAAATAGTGCTTTGTTTACAATGACATTAAATACTGCAAGAAGATACAGACAGATAAATACATTAAGATATATCAACTTTGTTGTCATGTAAAAAATCCTCTGATTAGGAAGTAAATTGCATTAAAATAGACAGTATTCTTCTGAAGTCATCTAGGGAGGAGGTCCAAACCCTTGTTTTTTTTTTTTTAATTAAAAAATGAAGATACGGGAGAGAATTTCAATAATAAATACCCTAAACAACCTTCCTTTCTAAAAATATGTGCGTTCTTTATTTTTTACATAGAGGGCAAAATAGTCTGGAGTGTTAAACCTAATCATTAAAGCCCCTACAGTGCCCTGTACATGACCCTCCTTCAGACAATGCATTGTGCTGTCCTTGCTGTACACAACAACCACAAATCTTGGTTCAGATGTGAAAACAGTGCTTTTGGCTGAAACCTAAGCTTTGCACCATATGAGATCTGACAATCAAAGTTTGGTTTTAAGCTCTGGAAATCTTGCCAGTTGTTTACCCGTATTAATTTGAAAATCATACTTTAAAATAGCGTTTCACTGACTGACCTAGTAAGTTCCCTGAAATCATCATAGTATGAATGATGGTATAGGCAAAATACTTATATTAGCAAGTCCCATAAATGATACTACGTAACTTTATTATATTTATTCACTCATTCAAAACCCATGTCTGAGGTACACAATGTATCTTTGCCACTAATTCCGATAAAAAAGCCTGTCTCATTTAAGGGAGACATTACACAGGTAATTCTGAGCTTCACGTCATAAGAATTACAGCAGAAGAGTCTTGAAATTTTAAACTTAAAAGCCTTTACACTTACTCTTTAAGGTCACCTTCACAAAAACAGCACAAGGGACTTGGTTCAATCCATATCATTTTTCTGTTAAGATTCTGAATTGATTCCATAATCATATAAAAACAAGCTCAATACACAATTAGAGCTAACTGTTGCCCTTGCCACTGAAATGCACAAAGCAATTTGTGAAGAAAAAGAAAAAATAATTTTTCTTTTCTGAGGTTCACTGCTTAAAAAGGTATTTTCCATAGTAAGTGACATTTCTCAGCATAATTCTGAGAACTAATCAGATCGGTTTCAAGAAAATGTCAAGCCATTGCTCCAGGCAATGTTCTGAAAATTAAACTTACATTGCATTCAATTCAAAAGAAATGAATTACTTTTTTCTAATGAATGCTTTTCTGTATATTAAAAATGAGCATATTTGCCATTTAATATAAATATGCCTTCAATTACAATCATCTTTACTGTCTTGAATATCTTCAATGTGATAACCAGTAACTTTGATTCTGATGTTCCACATAACAGGCAACAAATGTCTTTCTGATACTGTTGCATTTTTAAAAAAAATGGTCTTTTCCTTGATGGACAGTATGCCTGAACTAATTCTCATATGAATGTATATCTTTCCCACAAATTCTGCGCTGCGCTTCTGAAGGACAGGACTAGGGACAAACCCGTGTATCTCTAAATAAGCTAAAGTGGCAATATTTTGGAGCAGAGAAGACACAGCAACCCCAAAAAATTTTTTACATTCCCCTTAGAAATCAACACGGCTGTAACTGCAGTGAAAGAGGCCCTTGCATTAGCAGCACAGAATCAAAGTGATCCCTCTGCCATCTCACAGCACAATAAAATAAGCTAGAGAAACATGGTCTAGATAAATAAAGGCAAATACAAACTTGTTCAGAAAACAATACTGAGAATAGTTGTCAATGGTAATTATCAGAAGAGAAGGGTCTTTCAAGTGCAATTCCCATCAATCTGATCTGCTACTACTCCCAACACCTACGTTATCGACTGTGGTTATTAAACTTGCAGCTTGAGTGATGGAGCGCAAGCACAACAAAAATGGAGTTAGAATTCTACGTGGTGTGGGAACTAAAAAAGGGACAGGACCAGTTCCCATACAGACAGCTGCTGGATTCCAGATTGAGAGAGAACTAATTAGACAATAATGAACAAGCAACAGCAGAAAAGAAAGGCCAAGTAGCTACCAGGTGAATGTGCATCACATTCACATGGTTGTGAAAACACCACGCTGATGTGTACAGACAGCAGCACCGCTACCTCACCTGCCTCTCAGCTTTGTAAACTGTCAACTGTAAACATGAACACCAACCACCTCACCCTGTTCCCTTTTCCAGCAGATCGGGATGAAGGTCCGCTAGTGGGAAGCACACGCTGTGCATCCCTCCAGTAACTGGCCGGAGATACTTAGTCCGCCCAGCAACTCACCTCTGAATGGTCTCATCTCCAACAGCCTCATGCATAGACACCCCCAACACTCCCCAACCCCACTGCCCCTCTGTCAGGTGTCCTGGACCCTCTGGTCACTCCAGCAGCCAACTCCTTCAGGTGCTCAGCACACACATAACTGGCTCCCAAGGCACTTAACCTACTCACCAGCTACAGCAATCTTGAAATGCCCTTCCCTTGTGACCCATAACGTGCCCCATACCTCTGGGCAGTGACCCCCACACACACACACACACACTGTGACGGATGCTCCAGAGAGCCTCTCCCATTGACTCACAGCGATGGGTATCAGCCCTAGGCCATGGGGCTGATGTCCCTCCTGGGACAGCCCTGGGATGGGCCAGGGTAGGAGATCCTTTCTCTGAGATACTGGGGTACCCCACCTGCCATCACACCTCTCTGTTCCTTCATGTATGTGGAGATGTGTCTTTTACCATATAACTTCACATTTTGAAAGGCAGAGTCACCAAATAAAAAAGTGTAAGGCATGCATATGAAAAATTGAAGCACAGCATAACAAGGAAATAACCTAAAAACATTGAAATAAGTAACAGGTAAATAATTCAGTTAGAAACACATGAGTATAGAGAGCAGAGAATTTAGTGACAAAACCCATTAACTCATACTTTGAAAGGTATTTTAAAGCCTTGTAATTCACTAGTATGAAGTATTCAACATTTAGAACATTTAGTGGTATAAAAAAGCAGTTGCACTTTATTCTGTATTTAACAGTTTCTAAATATATCTAATCTATCGTTTCTTCTGGCAAGTCAGTCTACTGATCTAGAATCAAAATGTTGTTTTTCAAGGTTTCCAAGTTCAGATTTGCCAGGTACCAAAGGTATTTCATCGCCCTCCTCAGTCCCCAGCCCACCCCATTCCAGACTAAGATACTGGCTGCTCCCATGTACTTGGTTTCTGTCTAGGCTTTTTGGTTGATTTTTTGTTTTTCCTTTTTAAAGAAAAAAAAGAAAGTGAGAGAGAGAGAGAGTACGTTGCCCAGAGGCACGTGTGTTACTTCAACAGCATCTTCATTCGTTCACTTTTTCAGGGGCTCTAAAGCATGGGTCCATAATATTTTCAAAGACAAATGAGAATGCAGAAAAGAAGGATGAGGAGGCTCCTAAGCTGTAGCTTCCCACCTTTGCATGTCAGGGCCGCATTCACTACCCACAAGGAACGGTTGTAATGGAATGAAGGAAGCTGCAGATATTTTTATGCCACTATCCAGCACTTACCCACAGAAGCGACCAATTAATTTCCAAACACAGACTTCAACCATTCACCCGCCCCAAACACATAGACTCAGGGATTCTGCCCATTCAGTTTTATACACCTGAAGTATTTTAAAAGTTAAAATACTTCTCAACTCGCCAAAGATAGTGCTCATTACATGACGTGGAATTCCACCAACTGAAAGTCAATCTCTCTTATTAATGTGCTTTAAGAAAAAAAAAAAAAACAAAAAAAAAAACCACTTGACTTTTCCTACAACTGCTAGGGAAGTCCAGCCAAGGCTCCTGAGGAGCATGGCGCTGTATGGAAAGATTCAGCTTTTAGAACAAATGTAACCATGTAAGCACCTTTTTTGCCCCGCCCCTCCTCCCCCCCCAACCCCCAAACCAGTGGCATTTTATCTCTTCTTAATATGCAATAGAAAACTCTCAAACAACAAATATTTCCTCATCTGATCAATGAAAACACTTCATTCAAACTGCAAATTTTAAGACGTTATTTTCTCTTGTCTAAAGGACAGCACGTTAGAGATCATACCAGACATCTCTAACAACTAGACAAGACAGCTCATTACCTTGAGAAGCTAAGTGTAAGACACAGTTGCTGTATCTTAGCCTACCTGATTGATCTCACTGTTTCAGGTAGCAAAATATTCTGAAAAGCCTCTGGCGGGTATATATTGTACTAAAACTATGAAGGCCCTTTAGAAGTATAGACACAGACTAATAACTATGTGGCAAAAGTGAAGCCTGAGCAAAGACTCAGACTAGATGTCAGGACGCCTATAGCACATTTTATTTATCCTCTAGTAACAAAGAGCTTCCATGGCAGTTTCATCTATTCAGAAATACCAAGCAGTCTGTTGGCAAACACAGAAGTACCTTTACATTCACAAAGCATCACAAGCACCACAGTTGCAGGATGGAGCAAGTCAAGGGGCGACGTACCACCCCGTGCACAGCAGCAGCTGGCATCTCCCACAGCGTCAGGAGACAAGACAACAGGACAGCTCTTTCGGGTTACGAGGATTCCTTCCGAGGCCACCCCTCTTACTCACAAAATTCTCCCAGTCTCCCCAACAGCTGTCCGGGGCAGGGGGAAATCAATCTGTCCCTTTTCCCTCCTGTCGCTCTTTATATACCAGACCAGGGCTACCACAGACACTATACTAAGAGTAGTAACAACTGCACTAAAAATAAGCCAACAGTGAACAACAAAAACAAGAAGTAAAAACCCACAGCCAAACCCCTGGGAACGCTTCATTGCCTGTGCAGATGGCCTTAGACATTTAAAGAAAAGAATGTGAAAACCATTTGTTTCAAAGAACTCTTATGCATGTGGCCATTCTTGCCAAGGGAAATTAAGTAAAGTTTTACACTATTGTAAATATTCTGTAGCCTGGGCTCCAACTGCTCTCCTGTTTACAAGCAAAATGTTTAGTGTTAGACTGGGTGGCTAATAAAAGTAAACTGTGAAAATTGCACATGAGCAAAACTAAACGAGAATTGCTAAAAACAGTATTTAAAGATCTCAGAAAGTAACTCTATGCATATCAAGCAAAGAACGAGTTTATTTACTTTCCAGGCCCTTCCTCTTCTCTTGGTTTTCTGGACAGCATTCTGCAGCAAGCTCTTTGAGCTCGGTACAGCAGGTGACCTCGTCTGAACTTCACAGAATCAAAGGCTAAATGAGGTTGGAAGGGGCCTCAGAAAGTCATTCAAGCCAACCTCCCGCTCAAAGCAGGGTCAGCTATGAAATCAGACCAGGTTGCTCAGGGCTTTTATCAATATGGCTCTTGAAAACCCACAGGGACGGAGGCTGCCCAACCTCTCTGGGCAACCCAATCCACTGCCCGGCTGTTCTCATGGTAAATTTCTTTTTCACCAGAAATAAAATTTTCCTTAACTGTGTAAATTATACTGGATTCATTATTTGTGGTAACAGTTGTATGATAATAATTATTTTTCTCAGACAAGAAAGTGAATCTGTAAGTTTTATATAGAAAAGTTCTTTGGAATGATTTATTTTAGTGGGTTTCAAACACTGTTTGTTTTAACCTTTGGTATTTAAGCTACTTATCCTTCGGTGACCAAAAACGATGCCATGTTTAGAAGCTCTTGTTGAAAAAACTAATCTGTCACTATCACAGGATGATTTTACGAAAAGTTTTAAAAACACCAAATGCAAGGGAAGTTGGATGACAAAGACACATTTTAATAATGCTTTACCGCATGGATTCCACTGTGCCGGCTACCACCATACAAACGAGCTTGAAAAACAATGTTTAATGTACAGCTGACCAAGAACCTCCAACAGCAGCCTAAACCAACCAAAGGCTGGAAAGTAATCAGTAAAAGGTGAAATTGCTACAGCTGTGGAGAGCGGGGAAACGCTTGGAAACCATCAGTTTAAAAAGTTGTGTCTCACACTTGGAACCATCTGGACTGATAATGTCCGAGAGAAAGAATCTCTTATGGGAAAAAGGAAACACTGCAAAACTATGCAGGCAGTTTGAGAAGAGGACAGCCCTTTAACCAACACACAGGCCTGTTACTCCAGGAGTTATCTGAATGCTTTATTGCTGCCAGCCATACCAAGAAACAAAATCACATATCTCAAGCAGGATCTGAATAATCCAAAATACACTAGCTCATCTACTTTGCTAAAAATACGTCGCTTCAGTGGCTATCTACTAAATTGTGCAACTAAACGAAAAATGAAGCAAACAAAAAGTTAAGAACATACTTGAAGAGCTAAATCCTCCTTTCAAAAAAAACCAAAAGTTTTCCTTAGCTTATCTATTCCAACTAGTAAAAAATAAAAATCTGCAAGTATTAAGTCGTTTACTTTGACTAATTTATTCACAAGGACAAACAAAACACTTGAATGGAATAAGCATTTTTTAAAAATCCCATCAGTATGAAAATATTTGTTACTGCATTTATTACTCTTCCCTCCTTTCTTTCCAGCAAGGTCGAATGTCACTATCAGGCTGTGGCAGTGATCTCCTCACATTGACTGCTGAGAATGTTTCCACTGCCAAAAGAAAAAAACATTGGTGAATGACCAATGCCTGAAAAAACTTACACATTCATTAGGAAAAAAAAAAAAAGTGAATGAAAAATGGTACTCCTGGGTTGTTTGGGAGATGCAGAGATTTCAGTACAGACTACAAATTAGCAACAACATGATTACAGTCATCTCTGATTTCAAATACAGAATTTAATAGACTAGGGTTATGTGAATACATACTGTCACGATTTTCTCCACAAAGTGCGTAGGAAAATATATGCTCGAAATACGTATTTCCAGCTTAGCTCTGGCTAGCCAGTAAAATGAAATATGCAGTAAAATTCTCTGAGACCTTGATACCGTATCTTTCTGCTGTGAACATTTGTCAAAATGAGGGTTCCTCTGATTTAAAAAGGTTGTTCAGTAAAGCTAAGATACATCCAGAAATATGATTCAAAACTGATGACTTGGAATGAGAACATACATATCTGACAGTCTACAAATGCTCTGAAGAAAAATATTTGAGATTTCATTACTTGAAATTACATTATGCATCCAGTTATGAATAGGTATAGGCCCTGATCTGTGGAAGTAGATTGTCCGTCAGTATTATATCATGACTATGTTATCTGTCTCATTTATAACTACCTAAAATGGGAAATACAGCCTTAAAGATTTTTTCTTCTTTCTTTTTTTTCCAAATTGCGTTTTTACACAGCAGTTCAGGATACTGATTGAGACACAGGTTTGCAACTCTGTCAGTTTAAATTACTGGATTATGCCTTACACCCGCAATTTGATTTCAGTGTTGTCTATAATTTGGTTGTCCTCTAGAGTACTGATACATGGACTTTCAAAAATAATTTTATTATACTTACAAAGAGGGGATTACTTTTCAAACTTACAAAATGTGGATAGCGATAACTTCTATTTGTGTAGCAACCCCAGTTTACAAGTGAAACACAATACAAAACTCAAGTGTTATTACTTTTACTAAAAATTGTATTGATTTAAACCTTACAGATGTAAGCAGTCAACTTAAATATGTTCAGGACTAAGCTAGATTAAAGGGCGGTGGGGAGCGTGCCAGATTTACAGAAGCACTTACATACCTACAAGTACTAGTATGCGAAGAATGATGTATAAGTTAAATCCCCCCCAAAACAGGACACACAGTCTCACATACTCTCATAGTAAAGGCTGCCTATCTTCACACCCTGAGGTAAACCTGAATGTAGATTTAAATCCCTATGTGCAATTGTAATGCAAAGCAATCTCAGTGCAGCATACCTGTTCTATATAATAGATCAATCAATAAAAACCAAAAATAGCTGTATACATTGATATGCACAAGTTAAAATGCCATTTAGAATTCTTCCCTGAACAGCAGATTTAATTTTACTGTGCAAATGAAATTACTGAGAACTGTTCTTAAGATACTAAGTAGACTGAATAAAAAGAATACCCCCTGTAAATGCTCTATTGATAAAATAATTAGAGTAATTATGTGTCTATCAAGATAACATTTTATATTAAAGAAGGAATAGAGTACAGAAGGACAATTTTCCTTGGCTGAAAGCAGTAGTAATGTTCCTGTTCTTCTCTAAGAGCACGTGCCTTTGTGTCCATTGAAATGTTACAAAAATGGATCTGGAAAGTCACCATGGCGCACACAAAATGGATATAAACCTGCAAGGTATATACAGATGTGAAATTTCCTGTTTAATGGGAAAGAACACAGATAACACCTATGAACTGAAATGACAGCGAAAAGACAGTTAATAAACCCAATGCCAAACACATGGTGAATGTGTTAAATTCTGATCTCCATAGTACAAAGAAGGTGCACTGAAAGAGAGCCACAGGAACACTTCTACGCTAAAAAAAAAAAAAAAAAAAAAGAGAGCCTTACTTTTAAAATCAACTATCAATAACCTAGTAGGTTACAGAAAATCTTGATCTCCATAAATATATGGGAACAGATAAACAAAATAGAAATACTATCTTTATCTGCTAGATTAAGAGGTGGACCTCAAGAATAACTACACTGATATTCTGAATCCATTTCAAGCTTTTAACAAAGAGGCTAATCATCCACAGAAGCAGTTTAATGAGGATCTTTATTCACCAGTGGAAATCTTGCTTTAAAGACATAATAATGTCTAAATCAGATTTTTTTCTGAATGTTTTAGGGAAAGACAACTACGTGAACTGGGTTGCGCTCCCTGTTTCCTGAACCTGTGTCCTGCAAAAGATTTTTCCAGTTTTCTTACTCTGTTGCTGCACTTCAAAAAAGAAGGGGAGTTAAAAAAAAAAAAAAAAGGAAAAAAGAAGGGGAAAAAAAATCTAGGCTACAGACTTTCTGCATCATTTACAGATTTTTAGAATAATTTACATTCTGTGAAAACCACCAAAATGAGGACCAAGTGAGGCTATGCCCAAAGCTACAAGAATTCGTGTGTCTGCAGTGCCTTTGGAGGAATTCCAACATAAGTATCCAGCTCCTTTTAAGCAGGACTCTCAATTCTTGGGCAAAATAAATGCATCTTAGTAAAGGATGACACTGTTACTCAAGCTCAAGTTATTTTTCCCCCAAGATATATCAAATAATTTTTGGTTTCAGAAAAAACATAGGAAACAAAGTTCCCTCTTTTGTAGTGAGCATTATTATCAGAATTATAATGTTTCAGATTATTTTGGTTATGGTTTAGCAATAAAACTGAAAAAATCATTTCACATAGCCTTAAAAAAGTCAACAAGAGAAAAGAAAGTCAAATGATTAGATCTAAGTCTATTTTATTCTGTCTCTACATGTGCAATATGCCATGCAATCCCATGAAGGCAGAGTCTTGGAGGAGATCCGAACTGCTGATTAGATGAGATTAAGGATAAATGAGAGGCTAAAAGGTAGGCATTTTGGAGGGGTTTGGTTCAGAGGTTTTCTTCCTGCTGCTTTTGAGCTTGCTTGTTTGTTTTTTAAGCAAACATACATCATATATCTAAATCTGCACTTAGACAACAGAAACAGTAAATAAATATATTCTGGTTCCATCCTTACTTACCTTTTGAATGAATAGAACAATCCATTACTCTGAGAACAAGTATTTTGGGATTACTTACCCACGCAAACATACATTAAAATAACTTCTGCACCAGAGAAAGCAGATTATGGAAAAGCATTACATTCTATCATCAAACAGAAGGAAATTTGTGCAACCAGTATTGGGTCTTTTCTAAGCAGGGATCCTTGATTCATTGCAGGTGTTTCAGATATTTACTGATTTAGAACGCACTCTGAATAATAATGCAATTCATATTTTATTTCTTCTGAGAAATTACAGCGATCTACTCTGTTTAGCTGGATGCAAGTTCACCAAGTGCAGTAACAAACAGGAAACATCTGTCTTGGAGAAATCGGGGAAAAAATTTGCTTGGTTGCTTTTAAGGAAAAAAAAGGGGTATCTAGTAACATTTTTGTTTCTTTTAACCATAAATTCCAAGTAAAACCATCTGCAAGGTGCCAGGCAACATCCCAAAGAATTCCCTGAAGTACAAATCCCTGTATTGGTCTTGTACTTGTTGGGCCATGGGCAACTCTGGACATTTAGAACAGATCACAGTCAGATCAAGATATTTGTGCTTGTGGACTAGTCTATTCCTTAATTTTATCCAGTAAGTGGGAAAGTCCTAGGTCATCCCAAGAACATTTAATTTCTGAGATCCTGTCAGAGCATGTGTAGATGGCTGAAACTATCGCATGAGTCAACTGGGATCTTTCAGAAACCTTTCAACAAGAATCCCCAACACCCCACTCACTTCTCCAAGGATGTCATTCTAGGAGGGCTGCAACAACATCCAAAAATCAGGTTTGCCTGCTCCCCTTCCCCCACCCTTTACCTCAACCCACACTCTCTGCTGGGTGAATCCTGACATCACTGATTTTCTGTTTACAATCTTTTTACATTTTTTTTTTCCTGTAAATGCCAGCTAATTACAACCGTGAGGTTTTCATACTGTGTTAAGTCTCAGGTAAGGATAACAAAGTCCCAGACACCTTGTTCTGATACTTATTGTGTTCTGTATCATCCTTTCACTGCTAACATTACACTTCCTTTTTTCCCCATTCAGTGCATCCAGTCTTAGAAAAAAGAAAAAGAAAGCAAAAAATCAACCCCGCACCCACTATTTGGCATATAGACTGTCTTGTTTTATAGATCATAATGCTGCTGACACAGTGAAACCACAGATACTCCCTGAAATACATATCCCAACACCTGTGTGTACCTACTTATAACAATTAAGAATGAATAATTTTTCTAACTTAAAATTATTCTGTGTTTTTAGAGTTGAATACATAATTAGTTTCAGCTGGGGATAAAGTAGGGGAGGAGGGGGGAAAAAATCCACCTCCTTTCCTGTTAATGCTTGAGAACACCATCCTGGAATTAAGACTAGACTAAGACTAGACTATCACAAACAATTGATGGAAGCACTGATTCAAGACATGGAATACAGTATTTTGCCCTCATAAACATGTGTCTGATTTAGCGTTCATTTTATTGGAACTTGTCAGCAATGGGGTTGGGGAATACAGTTTTGAAACTAAGTCCGCAGTGCAACAGGAGAAGAAATAAGAAGGAAAAGAAATTGTACAAGATGATGTTCACTCTATCAGCAACCTACACTTTGAATTTTAATCTTCCTCACATAAAAGCAAAGTCTGGAAAGTTTTGAAAGTTTTATCTTTAATACAGATTCATTCCTGTCATCTTGTAATTATCCTCCAAGCTGCCTTTTAATTTCCAAGTTCCTTGAATTGACATTAGATAGAAATACCGAATTAAATTATCTCTGTCATACCCATCCCCAATTCTTTCAACATCCTTTGCTCCCTCTTTCAATAACAGTTCTGAAAACATTGAAGCATCGTCCTGAAAACACTCATACTGAAAGGTCTGCAAAGTCACTCTTCTAAAAATGGAGTCCCTATTCCTATTTTCCTCAGTCAACCTCACAGTAAAAAAGTGTCTCCTGGTGTTCAGTGGGAACCTCCTGTGTTTCCGTTTGCGCCCATTGCCCCTGGTCCTGTCCCTGGGCACCACTTCAGAGAGCCTGGCTCCATCTTCTTTCTACCCTCCTTTCAGGTATTTATATACATTGGTAAGATCCGCCCTGAGCCTTCTCTTCTCCAGGCTAAACAGTTCCAGCTCTCTCAGCCTTTCCTTATAGGAGAGGTGTTCCAGTCCCTTCGTCATCTTCGTGGTCCTTCGCTGGACCCTCTCCAGTATGTCTATGTACCTCTTGTACCAGGCAGCCCAGAACTGGATGCAGCACTCCAGGTGGGACCTCACCAATGCTGAGCAGAAGGGAAGGACCACCTCCTTCAACCTGCTGATAACACTCCTCCTACGGCAGCCCAGGATTCCATTCACTCACTGCCTTTGCATCACGGGCACACTGCTGGCTCATGTTCAACTTGGTGTGTACCAGAACCCCAGGTCCTCTTCTCCAAAACTGCTTTCCAGCTGGGTGGCCCCCAGCATGTTTTGGTGCCCAGGGCTGCCTTTCCCACTTGTGGGCTATGTAGCCAGGAGACATTCGTAATGTCACATGACAGCCTTTTCCAAACATGACATGAGTTAACTGGAGTGGGTTTCAAGCAATAACTGCAGAGTGGTGAAGCAGAGCTTAAGTTCATTGCACTTGCTTAACTTCTCAGCTTCTGCTATAGTTCAGCAAGTCCTGCTTCATTTACCCCTAACAAATAGCCTGCCTATAGGCAGGCAAACTTGGTAGCCCTCCAAATGCATTCCTTGTTGGTTTGTATCTCTGTTTCTCCTTGCCCTTGCTGCTTTCTTTCTAAGTACTTACATCCTTCTAACTGCACTCACGCTGACGTGTAAGGTAATGTAAAACTAGAAGAATTTTTCTAGACCAACAGTTGGAGAGGCAAAGGTTACTACTATGAAGCAGGATGTAGAAAAAAATAGACACGCCACTAAACCCACAAAAACTATCTGTGGAGAATGCATCAGTGTTCAAAGCAGAGCAGCTTTCCACTTCCCCAAAACAACTGGCAGGATTTGCCATAGCAGATCGCATTGCTGCTCTGTGAAATCCGGCACGCAGCCTCCAGCCAATACCTGATGCTACACAGAAAAGTGAGTAGCAGCACATTGCACCTGGCTAATCTTGACAGACTTGCTCTTTAATTGCTAAGCGGAGCAGAAAAGAAACTCACTGAAGTTCCTCTTGGGCTACGTAAGTCATTTTGCTTATGTTTAAATTTAACAATATAGATGCTTCAGGTGACACTGCATTAAATGCAGTCAATTAGAATTAGCTTCTTGCATTTAGCTGATAGAGCCAATTTAGCTAAATGGTCAAGTAGCTACAAATAGTATAGTCATGTCTCCCATAAAAGCCATCAGTTACTGATGCAATATCCCTATCACTACATGAACAGGTAATGCTAAGGGCTTTGTTTCATTTTTTTCCCCTAGGCAGGAGGAAGGGTGCATTCCAGAGGCACATAGGACTGCTAAAATTCTGATCTGGGCTCGTATAAAATTACAGTCCTTAACAGGAGGTTAGTCTCCTTCAGAAACTCTGGAATATCCCCATGGAAGAGAGTGCAGCAAACAAACAAATAATTAAGTTACCATATCTTGTTCTGCAAAATCTGTTTATTTCCGTCCCCCCGTCCCCCTTNCACAACAGAAAATTTTCCAGAAAAAATATCACTTGGTGTATCCTGAAATAATACTTGGACAGTGAAAGGAAACAATGAGGACAGAGGAGCCACATTTTTGTAGTGAATGGTTACAACAACTACCTTTGACAACATGATATGAAAGTCATTTATTCAACCCAACACCAACATAATGATTTTGTGGAAAAAAAATGAGAACCCTTCATACATTACTTCTTATGACTAAATTATGCCACATTCAGCTCACATTTTTCTCAAGTTATCTCATTTGCTTTACAGATTGATGGTGGTCTTCATGCCCAAGCCTCCATATTCTACAGGATAAACATTTTCAACCCACTCATCAATCTGTCACATTCCTCACGTTTTATGACCCTCTTCAATTTAGTCAAACTACTTCTTTTGGCAGAGCAGGATACAGTGCCACTGGATTTCTCAGCATTTGAGAAAACACGACGGACTTCATCCTTCCTTTCTCAATTCTTTCAAGCCGTTTTGTACAGATATGGTACTGTATATGGTCTTGGTAGGCAGGGTTTTTCTTCTAAGACTAATTTTTGTAATTTTTAAATGGACAAAGACTGAATTTGAAACCAGAAGGAAACAATTAAGATTTAACACATCTTCAGGTCACTCCCACTAAGTATTTGCTGTTACAGTTAGCCTTTCACTATAAACAAATCCATTGTGGACCACTTCAGCTTACCAAGACTCAGGAAAACAAAATTCAAAGGTCTTCTAATTCTCATAACTGACTTTAGTTTTCCGATAACGGCATCAGAAGAGGCTACTAGCAAGGAAAAGACTGAGAATGCCTACTATCTTAGGGCAGCGTTATCTCATTGTGATTTTCCCCAGTAAGGCAGTAGCAGATAGTATGCATCCAAATAAAGAGGGATTACTGTTCAGTATTTGTGGTTTTATTCTCATTTCTGCTAACATTTTCTTAGTTGTCAAACTACTGCCTACTTTTTTTCCATCATATGTTTCTGAAAAAGCCATTTATTGTTTGGTGTATTAGTCACGTAGTAAACACACACTGTTCAACCCTTTCAGATGTTTGTAATCAACAAAGAACTCGATATCCAGCCCATTACAGAAACAAGAGCTATTTTCAGTTCGGCACTTCTCCCTTCCCATCTCTGCTACCTATTTTGTTTACAAACGCTCTCGTTTGTAAATGCTTTTATCTACTAAACATTGCACTAAGAGATAACAAGGTACTTGACTGCACAGAGAAAAAGTGAAGAAGTTGCCAGGAACCTCTCACTCATCCTCTCTGATATGGGGAATTTCAAAGGATATGTTCCTTAGACAAATCAGAACATTTTCGGTAATCTGGAGCATCTCTAGCTAGGCCATAATTATGGATCTGTATTTAAACTTTAAACGAAGAAGACGGTGAAAAGTTTCATATTTAGTACATCTACTGAAATATGAATTACACACAAAAGTTAAGTCAAACTAAGCTGGAAGTTACAATGCAACTGGCAAAAGCTAATCCTCACACCTTCACAATGTGAAGACTTCTTCACAGAAATAATACACTGTATTCTTCACCTCAACAAATTAGTAAACAGCAACTGCACACAAGCAAAGATAACTAACTAGCCTATCCAAGCTCATGTCCACTCAACTTAATTTCAATATGTTTACATGTACAGTACTAGAAACTCAGTAGAATAGCCAAATGTCTAAATGTCTACCTGTGTTTGCAATGCTTATTTTTTGGCTGGTGCAAATCTCAGATATTATAAGCAGATATGAGTAGAAAAATTCTTATGCCTGTATAAGATCCACAAGTCTGATCTGAAAGCTCAGTCTTACACAGTCCTATGTCATCAGGTGGAAATGGACAGACTTTATCTGTCAGGAGTCTATAAAACACCTTATTTAGTATACTGACAATTAAAAACACCAAAACACTACATTTCAGTACTGTGTTCAACATGGTTCAGTCTGGCTTCAACAGAACAGGATCACGAAAGTTACAGCTGTACACTGCTGAAATCTCCCCTTTTCCTCCAATTCCCCCTGACATTCCCCAAAAGACATTTCCAGCAAACTCCAGTCCCCACCACCATTGGCCTGCCTCCTGTTTTCCCTTACAGCCACCGCCATCTCCTTAAACTGCTGTTGACAGTTTGGCTGTCAGCACTGATCACGTCAGATACCCTAGAAATGGGTGTATTCAAAAAGAATGAAAAAAATAACATTACAAGGTGGGATACTGAAAGCGAAGGACTGCATTATGCTTATCTTCTAGAAAACAGAATCCTGAGGGTAAACGTTCAAAAAATTGCCCCTGGAGCTGTAGTGACTCAGACTGCAAGCAACCTATGTTTGGAAGTGCGAGGGGATCACATTTTGTGTGGCATCACTTCATCTCAAGTAGGATCAGCACTGATAACCAGATGGGAAGCAGACAGCTATCTTGCCTCTGCAGTGGAAAGCCACCAAAGTACAGCACTTTTGAAGGGACGTTGACTTCTTGGATTAAAAAGTTACTTGAGGCCTGAGGCTAATTTCTTTTAACACCTGGGGGGTGGTGGAGGGCATCAAGCACAGGCAGCAGTGCTGTTTACAGGCTTGATTCCAGGAGCCAGGTTTCACTAAGCTGTTGCAGCCAGGTGACTGACCCAAGACTTACCCGTTTTTTACAGGGCAAACCTGTAAGTGGGACTATGCTAGTCACACATTAAGACCGTAGCACAGATAAGACAGCATTATATTTTGCAGCAAAGTGTAATTCATTCATGACGTATTCCGAGAAAAATTTAGAAACACAAAATCCAGTGAAGAATCCCATGCCGCATTTCTTAAAGACATACCAAGCACATAAAGAAATATCTGATCAGGGTTATCCAAAAGATGAGAAGATAAACTTTTTTTATATATCAGTTATTTTCCCCATTCTACTGAACTACATATTTAAAATCATATAGACTCCCACACAGCTTTCAGGAAGTTTATTTACTTTCTAGCTGCATACTCTAGTCACATTCATTTCTTTGTATATAAGGACAAAGTATACTGACAGAGATCCCCCACCAAAAACGGCCTCTATCCTAACTACTCCTGCCATCATAAGAGATGGGTATGCCATCGTTTAGCCGCTCTGCAATTGCGCAGCTTCCAAGGAACTGTCACTGCTGCATGCGTGGCAGCTGCTGCAAGGTGGCTTGCTCTACGTCGAGCCAAGGACTGAAGAGGTCTGCAACACAGATGACGCTGTGGTTTCCCTATCGCTCCTTATCACCTTCCAGGAGTTCTCAACCTTGGAGACACTCGCATTCAGGGCAAGCAACAGCCAGCCCTCCTCTCCTCCTGTCAGGCTGCAAAAGTGACTATGGGATATGTTGTGAGTGAACAGGATTCAACAACACACCTGGGCAGCTTCTCAGATGATTGCTTCTTAATTTTGCCACCTAGTTCAAACCTTCACTCTTGAGCTTCGCCTTTCACTTCCAAGCTCTCATTCCGTTTTGTTCCTCTTGCATCTTTTCCCATTATACAAGAATTAATAATTTGCCATGCCAGTGTTATTCAGCAATTCAATAGCTCCTTAAAAAGCTAATTTAGGATTAAATAGCCCTTCTGTCAAATGTTATATAACTTTTCCTATTTAAAGGCAGTATCAGTGAAAAGTAATTTATGATTTCAGATTATCAACACTTCAAAATAATGTCTTCATCATTAAATTCCACACTCATAAGCTTTCTTGATCTCCTTAATAAACTTGCTACAGATAACTTGGAGCTCTCCTCTCGGTGGTAATGGAAGAGAATCCATTTTCCTCATCTTACATGCACTGTCTTATGCCACTTTTTAGAGGTGGCTCTGACGTCAGTACTGATAGCACCAAAATATTTGAAATGTACTGTATAGGGTCTGACAACACTGCTACTATTCACTGAACAGAGTCCACTGGCCAAACTGTAACAGGCAAATTGTACCCATTTTTATTATTCTTTTTCGGTAAACAAAACTCAAATTGCTCGAGTGACGTGCCCGTGAAAGCATGCATGAGTAGGTCAATGCTCTGCCATCAGCTTCCACACTAACCACGGCTGAATACTGAAACCAAATTCTATTTCACTACCATGATCATAGAATCATAGAATTGTTAAGGTTGGAAGGGACCTTTAAGATCATCAAGTCCAACCATTAACCTCACCTGACAAAACCACTTCTAAACCATATCCCCAAGTACCACCTCTACCCTTTTTTTAAACACCTCCAGGGATGGCAAATCCACCACCTCCCTGGGCAGCCTATTCCAATGCTGGATAACCCTTCCAGTGAAACAATTTTTCCTAATATCCAACCTAAACCTCGCCTGACTTAACTTGAACCCATTTCCTCTCATCCTATCACTTGTCGCTAGGGAGAGGTCAGTCCCCATCTCTCTACAACCTCCTTTCAGGTACTTGTAGAGAGTGATAAGGTCTCCCCTCAGCCTCCTCTTCTCCAGGCTAAACAGCCCCAGTTCCCTCAGCCGTTCCTCATAAGACTTGTCCCCCAGACCCCTCACCAGCTTCATTGTCCTTCTCTGGATACGCTCCAGCACCTCAATGTCTTCCTTGTAGCGAGGGGCCCAGGACTGAACACAGTACTCGAGGGGGGGTCTCACCAGTACCAAGTACAGGGGGATGATCACTTCCCAAGTCCTGCTCACCACGCTATTCCTGACACAGGCCAGGATGCCGTTGTCCTTCTTCGCCACCTGGGCACACTGCCAGCTCATATTCAGCCGGCTGTCCACCAACGCACCCAGGTTCTTCTCCGCTGGGCAGCTATCGAGCCACTCCGCCCAAGCCTGTAGCACTGCAATGATATATGTTCCTAAATCAAATCAGAGCATGTTCACACTCATGCCTCTCACCACCACAATTATTTCCACTGGCTGACTGAACTGAACCAGCAAACTCCCCCTGCCGTAGCAGCAGTCACGCAGGCAGAGTTGCCCATTTGCCAGTGGAACTCATTCCACAAAGCAATATGTAATCAACTTTCAGTCTACAATAGACCCGCCAGCACTGCTCCACTGCTACAATCACATCACAAAGCTTCTTCAGTTTAGGCATATGCTTAGGAGCCTTTTCAGCTCCAAAGTCACAATGTGGGCCTCAGAAATAGGTGTCGATAGTTATATTCGAGCCACTTAGAAACTCTGTACTAAAAAGAACCATCTTCTAAAGGTAGCAGTACACGCATCTTGTTCAATGTCTCTCTGTAAAAGCCGTTTCAGTAGAGCTAGCATGCTGACCCTTACAATATAAACATGCAAAGCGATCCAGCTACCAGCTGAGAAGTCTTACAGAAGGTTGATGAGAATTACTAATTTTAATAAGCTACCACTGAAAGGAAGGTCATGCCTAAGGCTAAGTGGTATCTTCTGATACGTCCACTCAAATTTAATAGTGTCTTTCACAAATGTTTGTGCTGCAAGCCTACAGTGAAATACTTTGAGTTTGTCTCATGCCAAAAATAAATCACTGTTTCTACTCTATGTAAAAATAAATGAATAAATAATTACACACAGAGTATCTTTTGTGCAAGGAATATTTTTTTCCCTACCTTCTCTTCTCTCTCTTTTCTTCCTCATAACGTTTTGAAACTCATGTGGGGTGGTTTTTTTTTTGCTTGTTTCATTTTGGTTTTGGTTTGTTTTTTTAAATAGCATCTCATTTAAATGAATTTTGCAAATAGCAGAGACAATCCACTGATATATAGCAGAAACCTTTTACTTGATGGTGTTCCAGCCTCATGCTTGGGGTGTGGTGAGGAGGTACAGGGGAAGAAGAAAGGAAAGGAAGAAGATTGAAAAGTAGGCTGAAAAGTAGGCTGTACCAATAACACCAACAATTTAGGAACAAGCACTACCACCTGCTTTGATAAAACAATGTTTATATTCAGTTATGGCTTTGGAATCCTGAGAAGTTTCTAATACTATAGGGAAACAAGCTGAAAAAAGTTATTCACGTAAGACTAACCTGTCAAGTGTAAGATTTATGCATAATAAAGGTATATGCAAAGTAGGCAAAGACTCGGAGTTTCTTAACATACCATATTTTAAAGGTATTTAAAAGAGTCATTCTGATAACAAGTGCCAGGTTCTGACTGGGAAAGAATTTTCCAACTCATTTACAGATGTTTATTAATCCTCACAATTAACGCATCATTTCATTTAAAAGTTTTGGTTGTTTTGGTTTGGGCTTTCTTTTTCATTTAATTAAAGTATTTAAGCCCCACTCCCTCAGTCCACCCCCAATACTATCCATTACCTCGATCAGGACTGGGTTTTAACCTCTGAAAAATAAATATCATTTCTAGCATTCTGTTACTGACCCTTAATTTTCTTCCCTTGACTAAGCGAGTGGTTGCAAATACATGTTCCAGAGCTATACTTGTATACACAGCCAAAAAACCTCCTAAGATACAGCAGGATATTTTTCTACTTGATGTTTACACGCTTTATAAAGGTATGGTGTTAGAACAAACTGCCTGGGAGGATGCAGACCTCCCTTGGAAGAGTTAGGGCAATCTAGATTTTTCAAGGTTCTTCACATAGAGGGGGAAAATGGACTTGATTCTGTCCGTGTGCTACATAAGGCCATTTTTACATGCCTTGGGGGTGGGAAGCAGATATAAAGAATTTTGAAGATTTCAAGGAAGACCTAGAGATTTTGAGATTTAAAGAATATTTAAGATTTTCTCACTCTGCCATTTCTGTTTGGCAGGAAGATTTAGCTAAACTGAAAATCTGTTGAGTGCTAGTTAACTAAGATAATTATTCCACTTGCATAAAGTAATGCAAATACTCTTTAGTTAAGTCTAATTTGGAACATAAACTTGAAAGTTATTCATTTACAAATTTACCGGCTAATTTGTGGTTAAATGGTGAAGCAATTAAATAAAGATCCTATATCCTTTTTTTCAAAGAGCATTTGTTCCAAGTCAGAATGATAAAGCAATCTGGGATGGGGGCTAATTAGGTTCAGCATCTTAATAACGCTGGAGTTACTTCCAAAGAAGAAAGTCCAGCTGTTTTCTTGGTTAGAAAATAGGTCGGAAATCTACAGGCCATATGTACTAAATGTCTGCTGTAACTTATTTGAGCTTTTTACACTTAGTTAAGTGTAAAGTTGCATTGGAAAAGACACCCAGGTACCAGTTGGCAGAGCTGTTGCCTAGCCCAAATAAACAGCCGAAGCAAGCCAAACCCCTTGCTGGGATTTCTGTATTTAAGCTTCAACTATACGTGAATCTTTCCAACGTATAGAAGACGTGTCCTGTGCTTGCATTGGTCACTCATGACTAACAACTCCATAGCTGCTGCAACACATGCCTGGAGCACCACTTAGGCAGATAAGCAAGCCTCAGGAGATCTTCCTGTTGGCTCTTCCAGTTAACTGGTAGTCTAGCTATTATCAACATAGGCTTAAGTGACCTACTTCTCTACTTTCTGACTTTAAGTGTCAACATGCACTGACTGTGATGTCCTGAAACGTATCCCAGCTCGCAGACAAAATCTACCACTGCAAGTCCTGTCACTGCTGTGCTCACCAAGTGACACATCAATAGAAGAAACGGCTCGTTATCAATAAAATGCTGCATTTCCTGGAGAAACATTACATCAACTATATGTCCACCTCAGAACTGAGCGTAACTTCCGAAAGGATTTGTAAAGGCTGCTCAAATGGATTAAAAACAGCAACACCACTTTATAGGTCTCAAGCCTGGAACCAGTAGTCCAGTCTGATCACTATTTGTAAGCCCAAGAGCCCCCCCAGTGGGCCCTGGGCTTCCAGCTGACAAAGACAACCCTTCTCCCAAACAGGTAACATGGTCACTTTATTGAAAACTCTGAAATTAAGAAACAAGATAGTTTTGCAGGGAGGACAGAGGCATTGGAGCAATAGCAGCACACCCACCTCGTTATACAAGGCTTAGCGATTATACAACGTTGAATTGTGCTTACGTTAATCAGCCAGAGATGTATCACTGTATCAGGCAGCTCTGCAGCAACATCCCACAGCACCTCTCAGTCTCTCATTTTCACAGGCTTGTTGAAAGAGAGAGTGGAAATGTTTTCAACTGGGCCCTTTTCAAATACAATATGAAAATGAGCAGAGTATAGCTGATACAGAGAGTTACGCAGACTTTTTAAAGATGGCTTGTGGAAGGCAAAAACCGCTTCAGGTATTTCAATGAGAGATGGAGACTGAAAGAAAGATGCCTATAGTATTAAGGGGAGGGGAAAATCAATACAGTCTACTCAGAGGAACCTTTATTTAAGACATGTTTGATTAAGGACACTGTCTCATTTTCATACTTCAGCTGGGCAGACTTTTTTCCCCCTGCAATGGAACTGACAGGGCAGGGGGTGGAAGCTTTAACAGGGTTTTCACAAGACTTGAAAATTTCTTAAAGTAGATTATTCTAACAATTTAGAGCTTTAAACTGCTGAAGCAAGTTTCCTACACAAGGTTAAGTTGGCAGACATGAAAAAAAAAAAAACTCTGTTAATGCCTGACCTACACTCGGTTAGGGAAATAAAGCTTAGATCCAGATTTTGTTCTACTTCCTTTCAGAAATTTAGAATAAATTAGAAAATTAGAAATAAGTTCTCCATATATTTCTCTCAAAGGAGAAATATTAGTCAATATTAAGTCATAGCACTAAGAAACCCACAAGATTTTTCCTCTATCACATTTGTACAAAGCTGCAATTAAAGACTTACTTAAGCAAAAGATCTTATTAATGGGTTGTTACTCTCTGTAAAATCTATTTTAGTTCAGTAGCCCTGATTAAGTTCCAATTTATAAGACTGGAAAGAGGCCAAAATAGGAAATCGGTATAACTCCTTAACAACATAGATTTTACTTATTTATTTTTTTAACAGAGCTGTTCTGAAATAGATTACAAAGCCTTCTAATGAAAATCAATGGCATTTTCAAGTTAAAGGCTTAAAGCGCAATCAAAGATTGAAAATGCCAAAAACGGCAACATGTGCTTCAACCTTTGATTTTCTCTTGTGTGCTCAAATTGGCCTGGTCGGTTCATAAGCTTAAAGCAAAAAAAAAAAAAAAAAAAAAAAGGTGACTTTTCGAACTGCTAACTACCTGGGCCTGGGCTAACAAATGGTCTTCATAAGCCTGCACGTGGAAAGCTAGGTAACATCTTCTGGTCGACTGTCTGTCGCTGACGTGAAGTCCCGTTTTCCTCGCACCCGCCCTCGGCATCCTCTCCCCGAGCACCTCCTCTCCTCAGCCCACAGGGTGCCCGCGCCATGCCCGGCCACGACCTTCCTCTTTGCAGCTGCAGCCCACGGGCAGCTTCACAACTCCGGCCCCAGGGCTTCACCAGGGAACGCTTTAAATGGTCACAGCACTGCTGTAATTGCAAATAGTAATAAGGGTCAGGAGGGTTATTTCCTATAGATGAACGCTGACTCTTCAATGACCTATTTTCTACAGCTTAACAGGAGTTTCCCTTGCTGCGGCTTAATGCTGACTCTGCTGTGATGCGCCTTAACCAGACTGTGATAAAGGCCTAAGTAAAATAAGTAGTCCTCATGCAATTACCCTGTGAGCCATTTAGAAAAGAAAGAGTGGCTCAACAAACTGCAAATACATAAAACCAGCCCCAAACAGACCCGAGACAGAGAGGGAAGCTGCCCCCTCGCACAGGCGGTACCGTAGCACCCCCGGAGAAGATCCGAGGATGCCAACATTCCCCTGCCCTGCTGTGCTCGAGGAAGACGAACGCCACTGACCTCAAGACCCAGGGGGATGTTACATGTTTGAGCACAACACAGAAGGGGTCGATGCAAGGACATTTATGAATAACAACTTTAAGCATATTCTTAAT
Source organism: Ibidorhyncha struthersii (assembly GCA_013398815.1). NCBI lineage: Eukaryota > Metazoa > Chordata > Aves > Charadriiformes > Charadriidae > Ibidorhyncha > Ibidorhyncha struthersii. Next base: position 62,000 of record VZSZ01001516.1, read on the forward strand.
TAGTTTTCTTGAGTCCAAGATAACCTGGTATTATTAGTCCAATTAAAATTACACTTCTTGATTAGACTGTTTATCATGGTTTCAGTCAGAATAGAGAGCTGACATTCTTACTAGCAGCTGGCATAGTGCTATGTTTTGGATTTGGGATGAGAATGGTGGTTTTAGTTATTGCTAAGCTCTCAAGGCCTTTTCTGCTCCTCACACTGCCCCACCAGCGAGTAGGCTGGTGGAAGGGTGTGGGGGGAAACGACACACAAGAAGTTTGGAGGGGACACAGCTGGGACAGCTCACCCCAACTGACCAAAAGGATATTCCATACCATGTGACATCAGGCTCAGTATATAAAGCTGGGGGAAGGAGAAGAAAGGCGGGGACATTCGGAGTGATGGCATCTGTGTTCCCAAATAACCGTTACGCATGATGCAGCCCTGCTTTCCTGGAGATGGCTGAACACCTGCCTGCCGCCAATGGGAAGCAGTAAATGAATTCCTTGCTTTGCGTTGCCTGTGTGCATGGCTTTTGCTTTACTTATTAAACTGTCTTTATCTCAACCCACATGTTTTTTCACTTTTACCCCTCTGATTCTCTCCCCCATCCCACCAGGCAGAAGTGAGTGAGCAGCGGTGTGGCACTCAGTTGCCAGCTGGGGTTAAACCATGACACTGTTACAACTACAATTAGACCAACAATAAATTCTTGGCTTCGCACATAAAGTGTGTTTCTTAGACCTACAGACTGCATGGGGGTTTAGTGCAACACTGTACACTTCTAACCATGATTGCTCAGCTTCTGCTTTCTGTATTCAGGAAGACCACACAGCCCTGGACTTTTGCAGCAGTGCTCCCTTTTCCTGCTCTCCCTTTAAGGTGGCATGGTAACTGGCACAGTAGCGTCACTGTCCCCACCCTGTACCTGTTTGTCTGTTTGCCAGAAAAAACAACCACCACCAAGACCAAAAAACACGGACCACCTCTGCTACCAACCTTTTTTCCATCCTCAGGTAGCATAAGCACCGATCCCAGGGTGCTGCACAATGGAACTTTACCAGGGAAAGAAGGGATGCACGCTGCATTGATGCAGTCCAATGATAACACAGGCATGCAGTCTGTGTAAACAGCATAGATGCTTTCATGCATCCACTGCACTTGAAAATATGTGTGTGCCTGCTCTGGATAAACATGCTCAATTCATAACATGAGTCTCCATAATTAAAAAATGAACACTGAAATGAATACCAAATACTAAGAACACACTGAAAATTAACTTTCAGGAATCACCTTTATCTCAGTATCAGGATTTTTACACCTAGTGCAGTATCTGCCATCCTTTGGAGCTCCCTTTACAGAATTACAAATTTAAGAGGTCAAGTAAACTTTATGTTAGCTTAGGAAGACTAATTCCTTCCTCTGTTGTAGGAAATCAGTAACATTAATGTATCAGCCTGCCACATAAGTAGTGTTTAACCTATCAGATCTCCCACCTGCAGAAACAATAAATATTTTTGACATTTGCATCACAGATTGAATTTCAGTTAACAAACTGACCCTTCCCTGTATGAGCTAATAATTTCCTTTAAACTGTTTAATGAATAAAAATATGTTATTTTATACACAATGAATGTATTCATTATGAAGCAATACCACTGAAGTTAAATTTACTTCTGCTTATTCAACTTGTTCATGCACACACACTTGAACTACTCTGGCCTTAACTATAAGCAGAAAATGAGAGTGGCAAGTATTAACATTCTAGGTTTTCCTTGATCTGCTGAATACTAGTCCGAATACAACTATAAAGAGAGGTTCAAAAAATTTTTCAGTAAAAGTATTTTTCTGATTGGTCATGTTTTGCAGAACAGCCCTCTACCTCCACAATCAGTCTCGGGTAATTTACACCATTGTGTCATCAAGGGGAAAGTTCAGTTTTCATCTGTGAAAGACAAGTTCAAGGCTCTTCCCCCACACCACTCTCCAATTCTATACATGGCAGCAACATAGACGAAATCCTAAATTAGTATTTAAGGGCAATATTTTGCACAGCATCAAGCAGCACCCCAAAAACAGAGTCACTTATCACAGAAGTCTAGAAATAATATAAATTTTAATAATCCATCAGAGAACTGTCCCTCTACACGCTTCCAGTTGCTATTATTCGTAACTGGAGATGTACCCATTGTTTTCACTCCCTGCGACAGAAGGCCCACTCTGATAACAGAGAATTCTTCCAAACTCACTAAACAGACAGATGTTAACCTATAAATACCCTTCAACCAAATCACACCAACGCCAAAGAGTACACTACGTGAAATTTCACTCTCCCAAGATAATCATTTGTATGTCCATAAAATATTGTAAGTAGGGGCTTATGAAAGAGGTGACAGATTAAATCCTGAGGAACTTTCAAAATAAAAACCAAACACCCCTACACCAAGTTCAGATAATCAGAACAATTCCCAGGAGAGACAGAGGCAGCAGAAAGAGCTGGAGAAGGAACTCCACCAAGAAAATGAAAGCTTGCAGTAGCACTGACAGTACCTGAGCACCTTCTCCACTAAGAGGAGTGGAACAGAAAGGAACTAAGAGGAACAAGACACAGTCAACGGACGCTGAGATCTGGATCAAGTGTTTCATCCCTAGCCCTTCTCACTTCACCTCTGCTGCTTTTTTCACCCAGTATCTTCCCAAGCACAGCAGATTAGCAGGACACGACATCTTGTACTTTATGGGTGAGTCGAATTTCCAGCTCAGATTTTTCCACCCAAGATCTCTCCTTTGTTAAATCACAACGATGTAATAAAACTAAGTTCATTTGGACAAGGAAGATTTCATTCACGGTGTGAGCATAATTCAGAAGAAACAGCAGAAGTACTACCAATCTTAAACAGTACAGGACTTTGTCACACAAAAGTTGAAGAAACTGCAGTACTGCTCTCCCCCCCCNTCTCCCCATTTAATTTACAAGATTTATCTTACTCTACTGTTGCAACTGATTAAAAAGCCTGTGTGAGAGGACAAGAAAACAATATGAAGATAATCTTATACTATTGTATAGAATGAAACTAACTGAAGCCTAGGCTGCTCAGATTTCTATTTAAATATTTTTTCCTTAAGGAGCAATGAATAATCATTTCCTTAGACATAATTTGAGGCAGATGAGTACCTCCTTGTTTTATTTCAAGATGACACCGTAACTACAAATTATCCTTTTTTAACATAAATCCATCACTACAGTCTGGATCTAGCAGCCCTCTTAATGCCATTGCTCCAAAACCATCTACAGGAGACAAGTCTCTGCATGAACTGTCCCCGAGGCCGCTCTCACTCCCTAAATTGCTAGGGGGAGAGCAGTAGTGATAGCCTGTATGTTGATATCATTCTTGGTAAAAAGATTGAAGAGAATAACATAAATAGTGACAACAGTTGTCTCCTGGCCATGTTGCTGAATCTCCCAGGAGAAGGGCAAGTTCTAGAATTTAAGGACTATTGGCATTTCCAATGCTCCTTTGTATTTTTATTTTTGGCAACAGACATGCACAAAACATTAATATATTTAATGAAGGAGTAGCATGAAAATTGGTTAGAAATATTCTGGTGACCTTAAAAAGTTGTGAACTTCAGCAGTTTGGTTTTCTCTTCTCACCCCCTGTTCTGTTTCTTAATCCCAGCTGTAACAAGGTAAGAAGTCTTACTCTCAAATTCTCCCAGGCAATAATTACCAGGGATGCTACAGTGAATAATTTAATTTAAGGAAGGAAGGAAGAAAGGAAGGAGGTCTTTAAAAAAAGTTAAAAAAAAAATAATAATGCGTATTTTCTCAAAACAGAGTAATGAGTGAAAAAACCCTGTTCCCACTGAAAATCATCCGGAAGATATTTATCCATTTAAATCAAACAGAAAACGTAATGAGGTCTGCAGTGTATTATAGCTTGATCCTGCTCAAACTACTTCAACAGATCTCTTCCCTTATGGCACACAGTTAGGGACAGCCATACCAAGGCACTGGCACTCCGGCAACATGCTCCACCGTCCCTTGACTCTTCCAAACCCTGAATCTCTCAACAGGTTTTGCTTCAATTGTTTGTTTGATTTTTTTCTTCCTTACAACGGGAAAAGAAGTGGATACTTCAATAAAATAGCAAAAGAAAGACAGAAATTATGCATTTTTACCTCAGTAATGAGAGTTCCAGTAGTATCTTATTAAGAAAAATTGAACGTACATGTACAAAAATGGTGTATTCATATAGAAGATAACCCTTCATTTTTCCTACAGAGAAAGTAAATACATCTATCTAAAACTTTGGAGCTCACATTCCATATAATATGGTCTTAGCCGCAAAACTAAGCAATTTCAGTGTTTTATATCTGTTTTAAGAATAGATAAATGTAGAGAAGTACAATCTGTTTACTTCTCATGACAGATCAACTTACTGTTTCTCAATCTTGATGTGTCTCCATGCAGAAAACTAACATTTACAAAAATTATTCTAAAACCAAATGGTTATCCCTTTAGGTCTCCATTTCTTTCCCCTAGCATGCTCCGACTCCTACCCTCACCTCAAGCACATATTGCCAGCCAGAAGAAATGTGCCAAGCACCACTCTAATGGTCCATCTAATAAAAAGTGCACAGGCAGCCTCTGCATGCACGTCTCTTCTGGAGAAGAATATTTCCCAGCACCAAGGAACCCAGAAGAATGGCATGCTCCTAGGGCATTTTTCTCAAAAAAATTCTCCACCAGTTAGAATGGCACAGAGCCATGGTGCATATTTGCATTTTCTCAAAAATGTAACCTACTTTAGGTTGAGGAAAAAGCAAAACATTCAGGAAACTCAATTTTATTGGACTAAAATATTTGGTAATTAATAGTTTGGTATTTTTTTCCTCATGTGTCTCCTTATTAGAAATATCCCTCTTGTTCACCAAATAGGTTACTAAATTAAATGGGAATTTCTCATATATGCTCAACCTGCCAGTTCTGCAGCACTGCTTTTTCTCTACAATTACATTTCACAGAAAAAAATGCTTTGTTTTACCATTTAATTTCTATTATAGCGACAACAGGGAAATACTAATTATAGATTCACGTTGCAGCTATGAAATTTAAGCTCTTCCATTCTTTCACAGACAAATGCTCTCTTCTTCAGGTATAGAAAACACTTTTAAACTGTTTTACAAACTCGTATTACTAGAACAAATGGCTCTGTAATGGTTTTAAAAGAAGAAAAGCAACAGCTCCACTATCATTGTACAGCTTCTCTTGGGCGCTGGAAAGTTTGAGTCAGCTTAAAAAAAACCAAACAAACAAACAAACAAAAAAAAAAAACAAAAAACCCAAAGAAACAAACCACAGTAATTACCGGAGAATTCCTGAAACTAGGCATTTGCTCGGAAAAGTGTAACTTTTTTGCTAACTATACAATCTCTTCCCCCCTGCTTATTGTCTCATCATGCCATCTGTCATACAGACTAAAAAATCCTGCTAAACCACAGAATACTTTTTGTTGTATCTGCACAGTAACTGGCAGCTCAGACTGGCAATTTCTGATTAAGGCACAGGTAGTATATGTTACATATATAAAAATGCAAGACATAAGGAAATACCTGATCATCTGGGTACTAGAAACAACTGAAGAACAGAAGTAATCACTGACAAAAGAACAGGAATTTTAACCAATGTTTAGTGATGGAAAGCAGACAACAAAGAGAAGTGAATTAGGTTCTGAATACGAATTTCCAAGATTCTTCTCTATAGTACTACTTAAAGGTCTGTTCCTGCAAGTTTTTCTTATGCCAGCAACCCCAATGATTCTTTTTAATTTTAATTAATCAGTTAATAAAACCAATTCCTCCAACTTGGTTTAACAAAGTAGGAAACAAAGAAACATCAGAAAAAAACACCAAGAGAAACAAAGATAGGAACAGGGAAACTCGCTGCATGTAGACTAGATGCAAATGAAGGGAACTAATAAATGTGTGTGTATATATAGTTCCCAATTTTCAAAACAAAAGATTCTGTGAGGTACAACTAGAGAGCTATGCTGATGCACTGCTTAGGAGAGGTTAGTCTTAGCAGGATGTATCTTACCACTGCAACAGAAAAGTAGCCACCAAGATCAGGAAAAGAGTTAGAGAAAAAGAGATTAATTTCCAGTTCCCTTGTTATGACAAGTTAAGGATTATGCAGTCTTGAAGTATTCCTTTGACCACGTTTCTGCAATAGCATCTATAAGTCACTGTTTTCACAGTCATATTTGACATCAAGGAGGAAGCTGAAAAATAAATTGAAGCCCTGATTTGACAGCAGCTTCTGTATGAGGTCAACCATGAATATTCTCATGTGCACAGCTTTGAAGTGTCAGGAAGTTACAGAATGAGATATGACCATGTTTAGCACTGAATATCTGAATTATTTTTTTTAATATTTTTTTTTTCAGCTGATGGCTGTACATATCCTAAACCACATTTGAAGCGGCAACAAAAGCGAAAGAATCTGACCTGGGAAGGATGCTCAACCCCCACCACCTTCATCTGCAAATCTTTTAGGATTCTTTTTCCAAAACACCACTAAACACAAGCAGCATCTGGAAGAAGTTCTGATGGAGGCATGCGAGTAGCACACAGGGTCCTCTTTTCCATGTGACTAACATATCCACTATATTACAAAAAAAAAGAAGCCACAACACCAAAGGACTTCAAAATATCTCATCTTTGCTTTAGCCTGAACAGAGGCTCAAAGAACCAGTGCTCAGCATCATACAATTATGATAGTAAAAACCCTGCAAGATGGACATATCCACTCAGCTACAAGTATTATGATCATCTGGCAAATCAGTAATTTGGTTTCGAACACAAGCAGATTTTCTCAGAGTCCTCTAGCAACTAATTTCTAAATGCAAAACAAAAAGTATTTACTGAGTCCCAGGACCTACTATTTATCTTTCATTGACACCTTTCCAGAAATTGCTGTTAAAAAAAAAAAAGTGTCACAGGCTTCCAAAATGAAAATTTTCTTCCAGCATAATTGTGACTTTGGCTATGTTATTGAAATTTGTCACATTTTTGTCAATCAGCACGTACAGAATTATTACACTGACTTATTAATATCTTCCATAAGCAATTGCTTCACTGTGCCTTTCCTCACATTCTAAAGCGCCACTTATGTTATTTAGGGCTACTTTAACATAATTTAACAGACACTGACAACACAACCACATTTGCTTCAGTTAGAAGTCATCTTCCTGTGCACAGTGATGTCATTTTTGATCCTCACTAATAAATTACAGGGAAGATGTTTTAGTGGCAGATACATACAAATGTCTCCTGTTGTCTAAATCAACCTATTAACGTACCAGCAACACTCAAGAGTTCAGTAGCTACTTTGCCATTTAGCACATGTACATAATATGAACTGGTTCATAAGAATTAGTCTCTAAGCACGTCTTCATCTGACATTAGCTGTCTGTCATAAATGCCTCATCAGCTCCATCGCGTTGAGACTATTTCATTATCCCCAGAAATACTTTAAAACAAGCATTTGATCATTCAACAGGAACAGACTTCATATATGAAAGATGACATTGTCCAGAATACATTTTCTTTCTTCAGATGGTTTCAGAGCATTCCCACAAATTCCCATTACACCATTACAGGCCATTTATTAAATTTTTATTTTTGCTGTTTGGGTTGTTTGGGGGTTTTTTGTGTTGTTTTGGGGGTTTTGGTTTTTTGTTTGTTTGTTTTTCAGTAAAAGCAATTCTAATTAATGCATGCAAATAAAATAATGACTATCTGAGTTGAACCACATGCCATTACATGCGGATGTTAGGGACCACCAAGAATGATTTAGTGCACAGAAATTGACACTAAAACAGAAAACCTATATATGGTATGGAGACCTCCAATACAGAGACAGATAAAAGTCATCTAAAGTCTTTAACACATTTTCTGTATAATGCAGTTGCATAAAGGATGCTAAAATGAGAAATGAGTAGAGTGTTTGCCAGTTGATTATTCACAGCTGAACACAAACCTCTGAGCTTACAGCTTTGGGAAATAACGTGTTTATTATTATTTCTTCTTTTTTTTTTCTTTTTAAATAAAAGATAGTACAATGTACCTTATACATTTCAACCTTTCGTTTCACTGCATGTGTTTTGAAGTAGAAAGCATAAAGTGAACACAGTGGAATAACTGTATTTAGGTTCTTTTAAGTATGCAAGACCAAAACCAGCTGAACAAAATAGTGTATTTGCTTAACTGCATCACATCTTTGGTTTTACAGTACACATGCACAGACACTCATTTCTTGCAAATGTTATCTCTTTTGCTTAAAATACAATTTAACATTGCTTTTTGTCATGCCCTGTAAAAAGACTGTATTAACGAGAGCTTTGGGAATAGTTTAAAACTTCTATATTTATTAGTCAGCCAATGCCAATGCTGAAATCTGGAGGTCCTTTTGATTAAGTATGTTTTCTAGGGATAGCAATCTTGGTAAGACTTCCAAGCTTTCTGTAACACGGTCTCTAAGCATTTACGTGGACAAAGACCACCACCAAGTAAAGCAAAGCCATCCATTAATAGTAGGCATATATGCAGACACTTTCTGGCTTCTCCATAGATAGATCAATGCAAAGGATGCAGCATGTGGGAGACAACCATCTTCCAGCCACAGGCATAATAAGATGACTACTACATTTGTTGTAGCACTGAAAGGAAGATGAGAACTGTGTGTCAAACACCAACAAAGAGCATGCCAAAACACAGCCTATCTTCACTCAGAAAACTTTTCATGGAATGTAGTCCCTGCTTCAAGTTTTCATTTTATAAAAAAAATGTTCCTGGCAGATGTAGTCAGGTGTGTACTTCCTTTCAGTGTCCTCTGCATCCCACCCACACGCTTTCCAAAGGCAGCTGCTGGATGCTATACCCACAGAGCAGATTTAATATCAAATCAGAAGTAGGAAAAAGTGCATAAAGCTCTGGAAGTTCCTTAGTATTTCTAGAGTTCTGCTCCTACATTTCAGGCAGTTGACACATATTTGCTATTAACATAAATTTATTCAAATATGAAGAAGTTGTACAGCAGTTCTCTATCTGCAGTTCTTGAAACATGTTGTGATAATTAAAAATCCCACACACATTGAGAAAAAGTTACAGGGAATACATTTGTTACAATACCCTCATACCCTATGCTCACTTACAGTGTTCAAAGCGCATTATATTAAATTACATCCCCTTGATTCTGTACTGGATATTTTCTACAGACTATTAGAAAATGCCACCAACCACACAGGACAAAAGTTTCCTAATTTAAAAAGCTCCCTTTCTTGGAATTTGGACTTCAGTTGCCTCCTCAGACTGTCCAGTAAGAGACTGGGTCTGGAATATTATTGAATGTGATTAAAGACTGAATACTTTGTACGCAGACATTCATTCACTTCTGCCTATGTGTTGTCCAAAGGATAAAGTGGTCCAGGTATAATTTTTTTGAGTCTGAAATAAAGTTTCCTTCTGACCTTACTATACCCAAGTATCATAATAAAATTACTGAGCTAAATACCTCTCTCTATATATATGATATGCCTACTGACATCTTCAAAGAACTATTTTTTTATTCTTTTATAACCAGAGAAAAATAAGCTTACAAAAGGATGAAAATTCTGCAGAAAAGATCCAATGATAAAACACCTTTTTTTTTTTTCCCCAGAAGGAATGCTGAACTACTGTTGAAAGTCAACAAAACCTGCAGCAAGGTGGAAACTGCCTTCCAGTAAAA
>VZSZ01001516.1:71792-114998 GCA_013398815.1 Ibidorhyncha struthersii
AAAAAAAAAAAAAAGCCTTCTGATTTCATGCCTTTATTATCATTCCAGAGTCTCAGATCATCAGTATTAATCAATCATCAATCAGTTGTCAGACTGTGACAGCATATAATTTTAAGGTTTGCAAGTCTGGCAAATTCAGGGTAAATACAGTTCACATATAGATAATCAACTGATCCTTGAACCAGCACATGGCAGGTCCAATAGTCCTGTCATCTTGAGTGTCCTCTTTTGTCTGCAGTACTAGCCAAAACCAGGTGTTTTCGCTCATATCTCTTTCCAAGTCTATGTCAGAGTCCTGTTTAAGAGCCCTCATTTGACGTTTTTTTCCTTCCAGTATTTTTTCAAATGTTTTTTAAACACATGAGAATTATTTCTTTATTTAAATTGACAGCTGCAGCAAGCAGTTCCACCTAACTACCTTTATCAGGGGAGAACTATTTCCTTATATTTTTGACCTATTTCTTGGTTACTGCATTGGATGACCACATTTGCCTGCTAGTGGAAGGGAGGTAAGAGCTCCCACTTCACATCCTCCATGCTCCCTGGGATCTACCCGACATCCATTCAGCTATCTCTTCTCCAGTAGATCCCAACCACCCACCACCCCTCACAGGGAAGCTGTCCCGTACTCTGATAACTATTTCCATTGTCTGTACTTTCCTCATCACTGCCATACTTTTGGATCACTGTATAATTCTGGTGGTTGAGGGAATGAATCTCTCAGAAACCTGAAATATGGCCTCTTGAAAACTATTTGACATCTTTTTCTTGATCAGCCACAAGGATGTAGGCTTATCTTCTATAAACCATGATCTTTGACAGTAAACATTCATTCTCCTGCTTCCTTCGTTCATAGAATCACTGTATGGAACATGTTGGAAAGGACTTAGGTGGTCATCTACTCCAGCCTCCCACTGAAAGCAGATTCAACACTGAATTCAGACCATGTTGCTCAGGGCTTTGCCAGGCAGGACTTGAAAACCTCGAGGACAGAGATTCCAACACCTCGCTAGGCAACCTCTTCCAATGCTTAATTATCCTCACAGGGAATGGGCATTTCTACTTAAGTCTGAGCCTCTGATCTTGATTTAAGTACATTGTTTCTCATCTTCCAGCCAAGCACCTCAGAGAAAAGCACAGGTTGCACAGGACAGCGTCCAGGCGGGTTTTGAATGTCTCCAGAGTGGGAGACTCCACAACCTCTCTGGGCAGCCTGTTCCAGTGCTCCACCACCCTCAAAGTAAAGAAGTTCCTCCTCATGTTAAGATGGAACTTCCTATGTTCAAGCTTGTGCCCATTACCCCTCGTCCTATCAATGGGCACCACTGAAAAAAGACTGCTCCCATCCCCCTGGCATCCTCCCTTCAAGTATTTGAAAGCATTAATAAGATCCCCCCTCAATCTTCTTTTCTCTAGACTAAAGAGACCCAAATCCCTCAGCCTCTCCTCATATGAAAGATGCTCCAATCCCCTAATCATCTTTGTAGCCCTTTGCTGGACCCTCTCCAGCAGATCCCTGTCCTTCTTGAATTGGGGAGCCCAAAACTGGACGCAGTATTCCAGATGCGGCCTCACCAGGGCAGAGTAGAGGGGGAGGATGACCTCCCTCGACCTGCTGGCCACACTCCTTTTGATGCACCCCAGGATGCCATTGGCCCTCTTGGCCGCCAGGGCACATTGCTGGCTCATGGTCATCCTGTTGTCCACCAGGACTCCCAGGTCCCTTTCCACAGAGCTGCTCTCCAGGAGGTCGGCCCCCAACCTGTACTGATGCATGGGGTTATTCCTCCCCAGATGCAGTACCCTACATTTACCCTTGTTGAATTTCATTAAGTTCCTCTCTGCCCAACTCTCCAGCCTATCCAGGTCACGCTGTAAGGCAGCACAGCCTTCTGGCGTATCAGCCACTCCTCCCAGTTTAGTGTCATCAGCAAACTTGCTGATGGTACACTCTATCCCTTCGTCCAGATCATCGATGAATATATTGAACAGGACTGGACCCAGTACTGACCCCTGAGGAACACCACTTGTTACTGACCTCCAGCTAGACTCTGCACCACTAACCACAACCCCCTGAGCTCTATCTGCTAGCCAGTTCTCAATCCACCCCACTGTCCATCATCTAACCACACTTCCTAAGCTTGCCAGTGAAAATGGTGTGGGAGACAGTGTCGAAAGCCTTGCCAAAGTCAAGGTAGACAACATCCACTGCCCTCCCCTCATCCACCCATCTAGTAACCTCACCATAGAATGCTATCAGATTAGTCAGACACGACTTCCCCTTAGTGAATCCATGTTGACTACATATTCCTTAAGGTTCTCCTCACAGGACATACACTTCAGCCTTCAATTGTTTCAGTGGCTCTCCACTGAATATATTCCAGTCAATCAATGTCTGTCTTGGATGGGGCTTGGGGGAGGAGGGGAAGTGGTATCCAAACCTGGACACAATATTCCAGGTGTGGTCTGATGAGTGCTGCCAAAAGGGGGAATTAAACACTTGTGTCGGTGTACTTTATAATATAGCACAGGATGCTGTCAGCTTTCACTGCTGCCAGGGAACACTGCAAGAACCTATTTTAGCATACTGAACCTGAAACAAGTTCCCTCATCTCTTGCCCACCTCTGACAAGAAGTTTGACACAGTTGTGTGGAGAGAGGCTGCATTTTTTCTTACATGTTTGTAACACTGCCCTTGACTAGACTTTCTAGGTGCTACTGCAAAATCGATTGCAAAAGATAACTTAAAATTCATCCTTATCTTTACGGCTTAACGACATTTAAATACAGCAGGGAAACAACTAAGTTCCTTTCTCAGTTCAGCTTCCATATCCACACCTGAAACAGTAGAGAACGGTTCAACTTGATGATTAGGAACAGAGGGAGAAATCACAGGCGTAAAAAAAAAAATCCCTGCCTCACCACAGAGCAACCCTCCTGGTTTTTCCTACAGTGATGGAGGAGTAATTCTACTTGTTCATGAGCCTGAGGAAAATGAGATTGTAGAAATCTGATTCTGGCTCTGACAGGTATTTGATTGGGGAGATTATAGACTCTAAAATGTTTGGAATAGAGATTGTACTTGAGCATTGCCTATGTTTAGGGAATACATTTGCCAGACAGACAGTAAACAGTGCAAAAGAAGAAAATCTCAGCTAAATAGAATAATAATTTAAACAGCAGAGATGCTTGTCTTAAATTTTGTCAAAAATGCAATTGCTCGCTGTAGTCTGACACGTTAGAGGCTAGGTTCTTTTGCTTGAACTGTTCTTGACAGATTTTAATGTTAATTGGTCTGGGGAAGATGCCAGGCAACCTAAAACATTTGCCGCAAAACAAATGTGAAAGAAATATGGCTCAGGGTGGGGAGGCTTGCAATTCAGTTACAACTGCAGAGAACAAGCACCATTCTCTACAGGGAATGACAGAGAGAGCTGAAGAAAAAAAGTATTTTCCAAAGTGGCAAGTAACAAGAAACTCTGCCACAGGATTTAACTTCCTGTACATTAAGCAGCAATAAAACATTAATTTTGCTATAGTAAAAATGCTGACTATAAACTCCAGCAAGGTCTCAGCAGAAATACAAAGCAGTTGCAGTCAGCAGGATCTTTTCTCTACACAAATTACCATTTATGGCTAGCCGAAAAAAATACTCAAGAAGGTAAAAGCGACAGAAAACGAGTTATGAAGAAGCCCCTTCAGAGAAAAGGCAACAAAGATCGTCTCATCCCACATACTTACTTAAAGCACTCATCCCAACTGTTCATTCCCCACGCCACATCTGCAAATGCTAAGCTAGAACAACTGAACCACAGGCCATCAGCTTTCATGTTGGGATGTAGCAATCTGTACCTTGACACATTCACCAGGCCTACAGCAACTACAGTATTTTTGACCAAGTCAGGGCCACCATTTCTGAAGGAAGGGACCTTTGAACAACATGTGCATGCAGCACAGTTTGTGTTGGTTGTGGAGCCAGCAGCATTTCAGACTCCTCAGGGAATGCTCAACCAAAAGCTCGGCAATTCCAGCAAAACGCCTTGTCACACTAGACAAGCATGTCTTCCACTTCGTGAAAGGACTCAGGATCACAATATGAAATGAAGGGTGGGACTTTGAATCACCAAGGATTCTGGATGCTCAGTTCTCATTCATTTTCAGTAGAACTGTGTGCACTTATCTATTTTAACAGACTCACAGACTGACGAAAAGTTGAAAAAACATCTTTGAGTAAAGCTGCACAGACATGGAGGTTAGCCAAGGAGATCTTTCTGTCTGGATGGAGACTTGTCTCCCAGACCTATTAAGGACACATGAGCACACGCAGTCTGCTGCCCATTCTTTGTGTAAGGCAAAATTTTAGTTTCATGCAGTCTTTCCATTTGCTCTTCTGTCTGCCCCTAAAGATCAGCAAGAATGAACCCTTCTTTTCCTTCAAAATGAAGGGGTAAAATACTTCTGTAACCATAACAGGTGCAAAAAAAAAAAAAAAAGGAAAGGAGCAGACGAGAATGAGAGTTTTCATGTTGTACTTTTGAGTAACAGTTAAACTAAATCTGTTTCTCCAATGAGGAATCAATACATTCATGTCAAGAGGATTCTGGCCAAAAACAGTCTCATTTGTGCGATGTGTAGGAGCACGGAGAAAAAAATCGGCCCAAGCGATTTAACCCTTCAGAAAGAAGCAGTGAAACACAGACACAACCAACTGCAAAATATCAACCTTCTCTTTAAGAACAGCAAATAAGCTACACAGACTATCAGTCTCTCTACCACTTACAAACTAAAACAGCTATTTATCCAAACACAAAGGCTCAAATGTTAACACAACCCTCTGTTTAGCAGACAGAGGAAAAAGAGAGATGATATGACAGAGGAAACAGACATGACAGAAAAGGAGCAAGAATTTTGTAACAGCAGAAAATGAAAACAGAAGTGAAAGGCTGTATTTCTCCTAAATACAACAACTTAGCACCCACAGATACTCAAAGGAATTCTTCCATATACCTAAAAGTTTTTTAAAAAACAAAAACTTAAAGTCTAAATCTTCCAGTATAAACCACTCACAGCAATCAATTGCTGAATTTATTATCTGTGTATACAATTCTTACATTTCTTTGCAAGCTAAAATACATCATTAAAAAGTTACTCGTTTTGTACCCTCTGAAGTTATTCCCATCTTTAAAATCAGGGTAATTTTTAAACCATGAGATTAAATTTAAACATAAGTATTAAGTTTAAAAAAAATAATTAGAAATTAACGAATTTTACATAGAACCTTTGACATCATGCCACCTGTATTTAAAAAAACGTTTATTTACAAAATTGTACTGATGACTTTTTAAAGTCTGTTACAGGACATTCTTTTGTAATTTATTCCTTCTATAGTACCAATTAAGCACTAATACTTGCCATTATAATGAAATTGTGTCTAAGCATTGTACGAAGATCATCATCACAGAAAAAAGTTTAAAAATATAGCGTACTTCATGAGACTGCTAGTAATGAACTATGATGAACTACTGTGAATTCATTAATGCTATTAATTCCCCCTCAACACAGCAGCACAGAGGCATACCTGACCTTCCTTCCAGAACCGTATCCTAAGAAAAGGCATCTTCCCTTTTACAGGGAACTACTCCAATGGCCAAATCGAGAAAACACCTGCTCACTCAGCCAACGTGCTCTTCCAAAATCATCTCCACTCCACTACCACCCATTTCAGGCTGGTTTGCAGGAATTACCTTGAAATGTTAAGCAAGCTTACCTGTGTGATCCAACTAACTATAGTGGTTATTTAGCTCTGCACTTTCTTTTAAACAGTATTTCAAAGAAAACAATATCAAACCCAAAAATCATGTCCTCTAGTCGAGATGTAAACAGGATCCATTCTGCTCATGATTCGTCAGTAGAGAGACTGGATAATACAGACATCGGTTTTATGATTTTCTCTTTTCTCAATGCAGCTGTTACACAGCTGCTACAGAAGCTTATAAAAGGGCTAATAAGTCTCATGTACGTGAAGACATATGCACCTATTGTATTACAATAGCACACACCTCTGCTCCGCCAAGTGAGGCCAAACAACTGGGCTTCCCAAGTGTTGCCAAGATTGCAAATACATTTTACAAAATCACGTTACAAAAGCACAGGGCAGCATTTCTGGAATTACCTGGGAGACAGCTGCTTCAGACAGGTCTCCCTGACCAGGCTGGGAAGTCAACCCATTGCGCGCAACATTCTTAATGCTCTGGTTAGCGTGCAAGCAATGAAACCCATTCTTTAACCTACATGGGAGTATCTCTGAACTAGAGACGCAAGTCTAAAAGAAACGAGGCTGCCTCTGCAAGGGCAGGTGGGCAGCCACGGTTTCATATTCCCATACACAGAGACTGCAGACAGAGAGAATCACTCCCACCCCCTCAGCAAAGTGACCGGGTACCTTTTGGGGCTTTGTAAGGAGCCACAGTAAGAAATATAGCACCATACTTGAGTCTGCTACAACACACCTGACAAAACAGCACCCTAGAGAGAAAAAGCTCTATCCATTTTAAAGAAACATTCATTGAACAATTTGTCATACCAAATATTTCAGCAGGTAAAATCTGATTATGGAACTAAAATTCACAGAAATCTCCTAAACTGGGAGAAATATAAACCCAATACTTTATCATAAGTGTTACAAACAATTTTATAAAACAAAAATTTTACACTGATAATTCAATGCAGGCTTTTTTTTTGGGTCACTTTTTTATGGTCGCTTATTTTCAAAGAAATTAGAACATACCTACTAAACTCTGTGTCCCATCCCCCCTGAATTAGCAGCACAAGAACCCTCTTAGTATTCATATACTTCCACAAAGGAAATGTGAACTTCATAGAATCACAGAATTGTTAAGGTTGGAAGGGACCTTTAAGATCATCGAGTCCAACCATTAACCTCACCTGACAAAACCACTTCTAAACCATATCCCCAAGTACCACCTCTACCCTTTTTTTAAACACCTCCAGGGATGGCAAATCCACCACCTCCCTGGGCAGCCTATTCCAATGCTGGATAACCCTTTCAGTGAAAAAATTTCTCCTGATATCCAACCTAAACCTCGCCTGGCTTAACTTGAACCCATTCCCTCTCGTCCTATCGCTTGTCACTAGGGAGAAGAGGTCAGTCCCCGTCTCTCTACAACCTCCTTTCAGGTACTTGTAGAGAGTGATAAGGTCTCCTCTCAGCCTCCTCTTCTCCAGGCTAAACAGCCCCAGTTCCCTCAGTCACTCCTCATGAGACTTGTCCCCCGGACCCCTCACCAGTTTCGTTGCCCTTCTCTGGACACGCTCCAGCACCTCAATGTCTTCCTTGTAGTGAGGGGCCCAGAACTGAACACAGTACTCGAGGTGGGGTCTCACCAGTGCCGAGTACAGGGCATATATCTATCCAAGATTCAGTCCAGAGATGCTCTTCTGAGCCATCTAGTCTAGTCTGCCAAGGCTAAGCAATTTCTGTCAGCCTTGGTTTTTGCAAAGGAAAACATTTATTGCAAGTACAGTGGGGCCGCACCATTCTCTATGACTGAGTTTGACTGTCACACGGGGACAGGCGTGCCTTACATGACAGCAGTATTACGCAACTGTCAAAAAATTCTATACTTGAAGCAACAGAACACCAGTACAATGTCAACTGCAATTAAAAGCAGGCATACTACATCCTTTTACTCCATCCTAAATTCCAACACTCACCATGGAGAGTATCATTTTTCTAGCAGCCTCGGTGTGGTAACAGCAGAATCCCTCCCACTTAGCGTTCACAAAGCCCAAGGAGACATTTGGCTTCCAAGACAGAAGAGCTTCTAGCATGTCCCTTGTGTAGTGCAAATCAATGCTTCACTGAGCATCGGTTTGGGGGGTGGGGGTGTTTGCTGTTGTTTTGGGGTGTTGTTTTTTTTGTTATTTTGTTGTTTATGTGGGGGGATTTTTTGGTTTTAAACTTGTAAGTTGTTCAAGTAGGGACATAACAGAGCTGTAGCAACCACTTCTCCATCTCCATTAGTGCTGACTGGTCCATGGACTTAAATCCCGTTATTTGGGATATCACAATGCCTCTTAATGCCGTGATCTCCCAGATTCCCTGTCTTGGATAGAGGTTCCTTAACTGATCAGTACAAAATTCAAGAGCAGAGTTAAGTTTCAAACAATCACCTCACAAGAAATATTACTGTAACAGGACTACTGTATAGGACAGGTTTTTGATAGGGCTGTAAAGTTTCTTCAGCACTAGTCAAGTATGTTATTTAATGAACCGTGTAGATATACCATACGTTCAGCATCTCAGTAATTGGGACACCCTGCCCAGTAAAGAACCAGTTCAAAGGCCCACTGAAGCCAGGCTCAATGACTCCAATTAGTCTGCATGACATAAGTCAGCAATGCTGAATAGCATAAATACTGCATACTGCTTCACGTAACACGTATCATTCATAGAGACAGCCATGCCCTTCCATTCAAAGGTATCACACCCTTTTTAAATACAAGATTTTTGTAGAGTTAAGACCTTGATAAATTACATTTCATCAATTATTTCAAAACAGCCAAATGGAGGAATTAGAAAAAGATTCTTAGCATTTGTTGTTTATTTTAGACAGTCAAAGAAAAAGATAATTGCTTTTAAAAAAAAAAAAACAAACAACTGTGTTTCAAGCAATTTACAAACATTTGGATTGTTTTAAAATGAAATGACCTAGAAGTTGCCAGATTTCCAGTGTCAGAAAAAAAGATTATGTGCAAAAACGTTTGAGAGATTATTAAAGCCCATGACATTCATAGCATTAAAAGAGCCCAAACAGAGCTTAGTGTTTTGCAACATGGCATTAAAGAACGAATGGAAAAAATCTGATACCATGTAGTGAAACAGACACTACTACAGACTTCCACCTCTGTAAACACATCAGATATTCAGAGCTTCATAACACCGCTCAACAAAACAGGTAGTCTACAAGAAAGGCAATACACTAAGAAAGAAAACCAGAAGAGTTTCACATGAACTGAGAATAATTCAACTCCCACAGCCACCCAGTATACCCAAACTCAGCAGCCAAGAGCCCAGCGGATGAAGAAAAGATCCACATACAGAAAATAGCACTTGCAAGGCAATATTCTGTGCAACACATGGCTACTGCTCAGTCTTCGGCAGTAATTCCCTGCAGCGTACAAAATAAAGAAGATAACGTATGGAAGAATCACAAGCAAGAGTAGGAGTTAAAAGATATCAATGTATATGTCCATAAACATGTAGGTGTCATGAACAGATAGGATTTATACATTCTAAACATCAAAAAACCAGGATTTATTTTAAGTAGCATTTGACGCACAGCTCTGCCCCCGTTAAAAAGGCCAAAACTGTTCTTGTCTGGCCAAAGCAAGGCCAAGAACTACATTCCTGTTTGTGGAGAAGTAGTCTCCAAAATCCAAAATTTTATGATTGTCAACATGTACCTGGGCTTAAATGTTACACCTCCAGCAAAAGTAATTACAATAAAGAAAACAAAAATGTTTAGTTAATACTAGATTAATTAAATGCAAAACTTAACACACTCTCAGCCATATCAAGTAGAAAGCTGAAGTCCGGCTGCACAGGATATTTTCCACAAGATTTGTATCTCATTTTGCACATAATTTGTTAAACATTACCACACAGTAAACCATTTTTCTCATCTCCAGGTTTTCCTCACCATCATTCAGTGCACAGAGCCAGACATTTGCTTACGGTAAACTCTCCTCATTCTGTACTGAATACAGCTCCACATTCTCCTCAGCACTTCCTTCAGCATCTCTCCTCTCCTATGAGGACAGACTGAGAGAGTTGGGGTTGTTCAGCCTGGAGAAGAGAAAGCTCCGGGGAGACCTTATTGCAGCCTTCCAGTACCTAAAGGGGGTCTACAGGAGAGCTGGGGAAGGACTTTTTACTAGGGCAGGTATTGATAGGACGAGGGGGAATGGCTTCACACTGGAAGAAGGTAGATTTAGAATAGATATTAGGAAGAAATTTATTACTCTGAGGATGATGAGGCACTGGAACAGGTTGCCCACAGAAGTTGTACGTGCCCTATCCCTGGAGGTGTTTAAGGCCAGGCTGGATGGGGCTTTGAGCAACCTGGTCTAGCGGGAGGTGTCCCTGCCCATGGCAGGGGGGTTGGAACTAGATGATCTTTAAGGTCCCTTCCAACCTAAACCATTCTATGATTCTATGATCTAAGGCCATTTCTGTCCATTGTACCTCCTCCCCCTCAGATAAAATAATGTTATGCCATCTATAGAGGCAGGGAGCTTGAAGTTAGTCAAGTTTAGTTGCATTAAATGAACCACGGTCTAAAAGCACACACTCTTCTCTTCAGAAGGAAGAAGCAAAATTGTGAAACTCTTCAGTT
Source organism: Ibidorhyncha struthersii (assembly GCA_013398815.1). Taxonomy (NCBI): domain Eukaryota; kingdom Metazoa; phylum Chordata; class Aves; order Charadriiformes; family Charadriidae; genus Ibidorhyncha; species Ibidorhyncha struthersii. The sequence goes on from VZSZ01001516.1 coordinate 82,211, forward strand.
AACTTTATAAACCAAGTTCTAATATACACAGTAGTTTTCCAAAGAAAAATAAAGCACTTGTATAAGCATCTACTTACACAATATTTTTTTTTCCACCTAAACTACAAAGTTTCTCAACTGCTGAAAATGAAAAAACTTTTAATTTTGCTCTCAAAGTAAAAACTTGACTTTTTCTAAACCTGTGATGAAGCAAGCCTTTGTCACTGCTAAAATGTGGGGAAAAGATAACATTTCACCGATAGCTGTGGGTTATAAAGCATTAATCAATATTGTTTCAATACCATATGCATGTTAAATGTTTTTGCTATTGACAGTCATGTTTTATAATTATTTGATGGCTATATTTTAATTTTATAGTTATTTGTATACTTATTTCAAGACTAGCTTGTGAATTTATAATTTCTGCTATGTAAGCATTTCAGGAGAAAATCTGTGCTTATGAAGCAATATAGGACCCCTTACTCTTTGTACTAGTATCCTAGTCACTAGTTTGAATTTCATTATCAAATTCATTTATTAAACATATTTACATTACAGCAGTATCATGGTTTTGCAGACATAAAAATGTGGAAAAGCTTAGCATCTTTACCCTGCAATAGAGTGTCTGAAGAAAAACAGAAACAGAATTCACAAGCGGTAAAATCTTTATCTTAAATTCTTATGGAAATGTTTTTGCAGTAATTATATTAAAAGAATATTCTAATCCCTCAAGGTGCAAAATATTGATTTGTCCTAGAGAAAGATCGCTTTTCAGCAGGAGAGACTGAAGATGCAGGAAATGGCAAAAAACATTTCAACTTCTCATCATGCAAAAAAGTGTTAGAAGGGACACTGGTCCTACTTGACTAGTAGTGACAATCATGTCATTAGTGTGGTCATCAATGAAAAGTGCATAGTCAATGGGATTAAGCTGTTCCAGTATATTTTGAAATAAATATTTCAGCCTTTACAAGAACAAAGAAATAGATTGGTAATTCTATGCCATCCCTGAATGTCACTGGCAGATCGGCCACTCTCCTAGAAAAGATTTCAGTGAATAAAAGCAAGTTAAAAAAGACAAACCAAGAAATAGCAGTAAATGCAACGAATACTGATATTATATGTTTTGTTTCTGGGGTATGGTTTTAAATCTAATCTCTTTTATTAGCGCTCCTATAAGTTTGCCAGAGCTCACTAGCCATTCACATTCATTTATTTGAAGTTAGTTTAACTCTGCAACGTGAGTCCCCTAAGTATATGAACAACTGGCAGGAAACCAGATGAACAGTAAACTTTTCTGTTCAAATGAAAAATGCTTAACACTAGTTCTGCTTTGTCTCCCCCCACCCTCCTTCAGGATCTAACCAAAATAACACACAGCTTCTTTCAGAATCCTAGTGGAATAATGAATATTTATCCTGATAGAGTAACTCTCTTGACTGTTATAGGAAAAGGCAAGAAAATAGGAATACCTGGAAAAATAAACAATGAAAGTAAGTAAAGGCTTAGCCTTCGTAAGGCTGCCAGTGTGCTAATTATTAATTTACCTTGTAATCTTTACATCTTCACAATAAATGTATTATTGGATGGATTATCCATAATACTTTTCAGACAACTGAATTCGTTCAGCATCATTAGGATGTACCTCCAATAGAACCACTTAAAAAGATCTCTCTCCTACTTAAGAAAATTTCAAGCCTACACCCCTGCAGCTGAAAGAACAGATGACTAGGCTCAGACTAATAAATGATCAGCTGCTCACCGCCAGTGAGAATACATTTAACACTTTTAGGGAATTATCTGGAATCAAATTTTCGAGTTAATTTCCCGACATCAAATCAACATCAATTCATGTAAACAACGGAAAATTTCTCCACTGCCTATTCCCTTCAGTAAATTCTACTCATCCAGATTGATCTATGATGCCAAACAATATTCTGCCTAGGTACAGCAAGGCTTACACACGCATCCCAGTGGATCAACTTCTCTAATACTACCACTGCGTCACTGTGTCCAGCCTCTCGGATTTCTTCGCTATGCCAACGTGTACATCCACAGCACACACTTCAGCCGTTTGGGGGAACACTGTGTATATTCCACACCTTTCACCTCTGAGCTGCACGATAGAAAGGAATGTATAATTCCCCATGCTAGGGCTGGAAAGTCTTTACAACCACTTAAGGAAGACAAACCCAGGTAGAACCATGACATTGTCATGACCCCTGCGCAGACCTATGAAACTTCTGCTACCACATGTCCACGGTATAAACAACCAACTACCTCTTGTTTTGGCAGAACAAAGCATCTTCACACACGCTGGAGCACATAGATGACAGAATCTGATGAGAGCCCAAGTTAAAGAATAACTAAAAAAAAAAAAAACCCCAAAAAACTTAAAAAGACTTCCCAGAGCCCAAGAGCGATCAGTGACAGAGGCAAGGATTCTCCATGCATGAAAAGTAGCTTGTTTGACAGAAAGTACCATGGAGGGGGATGCAAGTCAAGCCACTGACTTATTTGTTTTTCCTATTAATTCACCCGACCCATGGAAGGAGACAGAAAAAACAGAGCAAGAAATTAACTGTTACACACTCAGTAGACCACAGATGAGTGTGAAACACACAAGATTAAAAATTAAAGCTGAAGATAAGTGATAAACAAAGAAGCATGTAGCTATTCAAACAAAAAGAATGGAGTCCTGCAAATCCCACAAGCCATCCAAAGCTTTTTTCCAAAATGTACAAGGAAGATATCGCAACACCTTCTCCTTTCTTCATTTAAAACAAAACAATGAGCAACTTCTGTTATTGCTTTGACCTGATCCCTACCAGCGTTAAGAGTCCTGCAGGAAGACATACACCAGTAAGATCCCCTCGCCCTGGCATCCCACCAAGCAGCACCACCCACTCAAGCAGTGCTCCAGGACCAAAGCAATGAAGCAGCATAACAACATCTTGGTGACTGAATTTTTCTGTTTATGATTTGTTTCGGCTTAAGCGTTTTTCCAGCACTTAACCACTCACAGATGGGATATTTGCGGCAAACACGTGCAACACCCCACAAAGATCCCATAAGACTCCCAAAGCTTAGTTATGTCAGGAGAAATGCACACAACGGTTCACTGGTGAGCAGATGCTGATTGCTGGCTGTAGGTAGGACATGTTGCTGGATTATCGCAGTGTTACTGTAGCAAATCTCATAGAAGAGGAAGGTGATTTTATTTTAAAACAAAGCTGTCTTCACTCACTCACACTCTCACTTTCACGCCCAAATATTCACCAACACCAAGACACATTGGTCTGAGCAGCCTGCCCAGCGGTGAGGCTGCAGGGTCACTCTGCCACTGGCATCTATCCAGGGCCACCCACAATGATTTGGCAGCCAAGGGGCTTCCAGGACGGGCTGACCTCCTGTCGGATGGCATCCACAGGCAGCTCTGGGTGGGGCTGTGGCTGCCTTCAGGAGCTGCCAGTCATCAGTCTTTCTGTCCTGAGGGTCATCAGGGCCTAATCACTGTCCTTTGCCTCTTGACCTGGGTCTCAGGAAAAGTTGCATTTAGATACATCCATTCTTACAGCCCCTTTTCCTGCAATTTGTTCCTCCCGGTGCTTGCACACCCATATGTTCCTAACCAGATCACTCCTAAGACTGCTACTGCAATCCCCTACACGTGCAATAGGAGGGATCAGAAAGCACTGATTTATTCCCGCTCCTTCTCAGTCCATGGCTAGTACAGGAGACCATGGGAGGATATCTTCCGAAAAATAAACCCCATTCTGGGTGAGCATGCAACAAATAGCCTTTTACAGAATTTTCTTCCTAATCCCTTCGTACTTAGCAGGCACCCTAACGTATAAGGACATATTTTCTGTTTTAATCCCATCTAAGGAAACATTTTCTTGTACTTACACTTTTTAAGGCCTGGTAATCTTTTTGCCCTCCAAATCTCATTTTATACAGAAGTTTATCACCAGTTACTTACGCCTCATATAAATAACTTGATCAGCCTTTTTTATAAGAAGAGATAGGACTTAACAACATTTTAACGTCCATTATTTTGTTGCAGAAAGCTATCAGCCAGGCACAAGAGAGTAGAGACTGCACTTCCACAATCGCGTGCACACAAAGCTGACTCCTACCGCACTCGCTGCTTGCAGACTACTTATTTTGCTGCTTTTGCTTCTCATCACACGTTAGGGATGTAAGAGCTGGACAGTTCATTACACTGGAGGAAGCAGCAGCTTTATATTAAAATTTTTATCACCATCTGCAAATATACAATTCCCAACTTTGTAGGTATTTCGGTTTGTTTGATTCTTTTCCAAGCATTCCTTGATACAATTCAAAATCAGCCTTCCAGTTGAACTGGTTTCTTTTGCAGCTAGCTGATGCATTTATTCATTAGCTTCAGTGAAGCCTTAGGCACAGGGACAGTATGAATAATATATAAAGTAAAGCCCAACATACTCAAGAAGTACCATCATTTATTAGGGAAAGTAAATAAGTTGGAGGGGGGCATTGCAGGGTTGGAGGTATTTTCCCCTTTCTTTTTTTAAGAAGCATGTACAATCTGGATAGACAGGAAGCTCCCTAGATGTGTGCATATTTGGCCATATATCAGCTTAAATATGCATGGCATGTTATATTCAAACACTCCCATAAAACCACACACATTTCCATTAGTTTAGGTTTAGAGAAATAAACTACCTGAATTTTAGTTCTAAAGTTTATTCATTCTCTGTGATCTCCAATAATTTTGCTCGTAACTCAGGAAGTGGAGTGGAGGTCACACAAATCCTGACAAAACATAATTGGAAGCAATAGCCTGAATTCATTAGTCCTATAAACTTTGAATTTAATACTACAATACAACATAAACAGTAACAAGTACTCTTATCAAGCTTAAACATCCCTAAATTTTTCAGCCAAATACGTTTTAAGTAGCATGGCTTACCTTCTACACTAGATAAAAAGAATCCTGACCTACATAATACCTTCTCTACCCCGTCCTCTGCCCCACAAAGAACACTTTATCTAATATCTTTCAGCAAAGTTTATGTTGTGTGGCCATTCCACTATCATTCTTTCAGTGAGTTCTGGAGTAGGGTTTGTTTTGCGGGGGTAGGAAAAAGGCTTTCTAGTGTACTACCATTTAACATTCATTTCAAGAAGAAAAAAAATAAACTTGTCAGCCGGTTTCGTCTTCTCATTACTGTCTCAATAATAAAAATCAAAATAAACACAGTCCTTTACTATAAACTAAAAACATATATAAAAGGTTCTGGACACCATATAGTTTCTTTTTCTTGCCTTTCTTTAAAAATTAATGAAGAGAAAGGAGAAAATTTTTGTACACAGGTCATGTAACATACCAACTAATTCACAGGATTTCGTATTTGCTTTGACTTATGTCCATTGTGAAATCACCCTTAAAATACCACAACATAATTTTTGCTAATTATACTGTGGTATTCCTTTAGTCATGATTGTGTAAATTTCAATTTAAGAAGTACACAGTGGGCTTAATACACAGCAAAGAAGTTAAGACTCTTGATGACCCCCATATCAGTGTTCTACAGGTTTATTTACCATGAGAACTCAGCAGCCACAGAAATCATTGGCAAATAAGCAGTACATTTTCTGAAGTTTACTATGGAAACAGCATACAATCAGTGCACATCGTAGCTGATGAAGCTGGTCATTCAATCAGCCATTTCAAAAGATACTGTAGTACTTTTATGCTATTTTGTAAACATTTGAACATTATATGACCATCTTAATATGCAGACTGCCTTTTCCCCATAATGAATAATGTAATTTTTCTGATTTTTTTAAACATTTACAGACTAAACAGCAACACCCACAATTAAACTGAAGTGCCTAAGATCATTAGGCAGTATATGCACAGCCACTCCTCTATTAGCTCTCTCTTTCATTTGAACAATGAAAGATTATTTACAGATGCTAAGTATCATTATCAGCCACTCTTTACTTACTATAAACCAGTGCCATAAAAAGAAATGGACAACTGCCAACAGAAAAAAAAGGAAGAGGGAAAGACAGACAAAAAAATGAAGAAACTGGAAAGAATGCAGCAAAGAAAACCAAACACAAACAACACAAAACTAAAACACCCAGTTAGAACAATATAAGAAATATATCATTTTACAGTGGATTTTAAAAAGTTTCTTCCTTACTTAGCCACCCAATATCTCGTCTGAGCTAATCCAGCACCATTAGTTAACATTTAGTAATGACCCGTCAGTCTTTACTACCCTACACTGAAGATCTTATAACAAACAGTATTTCTTCTGGGATTATAAAATGGAAAACACTTCCCCAAAATCAGATAGGACCATGCAGTTTGCTGCCATAACAGTTAAGCCCAGCAATAAGGGCTCTCCCTGCTAGGATACAGTTGAACAAAAATGTAGTGCTCAGTCCTCCTCTTTTACTCTTGACTTATGTCCGTCACTTAAATTTTTAAACCAAAGAAGTGTCTTCCCTCCTAGTAAAACTTCGTGCTTTCTTAATGTAAAAGTCATCCAGTCTTCTCTGAGGACCTTCTAAGAGAGGAAGGTCTAGGGAGATGCATATCAAAGCTCTGGTCACCTCAGAGCTACATGGTCAACGCAGTCATATTCCTTTAACTCCAGGTGTTTTCCTTACTACTTTCATCCTACATACATAAACAGAGAGTCAAATGGATCTGGGTTTACTGTAGGTAGCAGGGTACTCACAGCAGGTGTGATTTACTTTGGGTGTGCCAGAATTTCAGGATTATATGCAGACGTTACTTCTACCATCAGCAAGAACCTGGGGCTCCCCAGCAAGCAAGATGCTTCCATCTTACGCTTGAGCACCACTTGCAGTAGAACGGGACATTCAAGAGGAAAGCCCGTGACAGAAGCCAAAGTACTTCCAAAACCTGGCAGCAGTCTAATACACCGGATGGGTAATTCACAGCTGAGACCCCCAGCTCAGGGAAAAGCTCACTTCATCATGTCCTGGAGAGAGTACAGACCACTGGGACTTACCGGGGGAGGAAGACAAAAGGCATGTTCTCTTCAGTTAAAACACACTCCTATTTTGTTTGCAATGAGACCAAAGCACAGAGAATCCAATTTACACCAAATATCTGCATCCTTCAATGTGACGTTAAAAAATATTGTTAATTTCAGGACACCTTCCATACTTACAGTTAAATGCACCTCAGCCAACAGGCCCAGCAGAGAGCCTGCACTTCACATAAGCCCTTTTAAAGCCTTCAAAATATTAGTGAGTTAGGATTCATATGATCCATAGACTTTCTGCTGAACATATGAAAAGGGCATATTTCACACCTACAGCAGAAACCCAAGCTCCTCACATCAGCAAAAAGCCCAGCAAAACACAGAAACGCAGAGCTCGCCTCTGCTTGCTGACTCCAGCTAAGGCGCCTAACTGCATTGATGGACCATGTAATAGGCTTGCTGCTTTGATGAATATTCATCCTTACAGCCCTCCGCTTCACCTTCTCAAAAAGTTTCCAAAAATACCATAAGAATTTATTTGCAGCACAGCTCCTCTGCTTGGCCAAAAATTATTTCCTGGAACACTAAAATAGGATTTAATTTTTAGAGAGGGGGAAAATCTGGATCTCAGTGGAACGTCATGTCAAAAAGAGAAGCATAGAACAGAATAACGTTTCAGAAGGACTTTTTCCCCCCTATGTTAAAAATCAAATAATACACTGTCCTGGTTTGAGGTAAAACTGGACCAATTTTGTTCAATAACTTCGCTTCTTAGCTGGGCCTCTTCTAACTACTGAAATTAACAGCATATTGTGCAGGCCACGTTCACTCTCTCAGAGTGATAAGACCAATGTTTATAGTTGATGCCCAGGCATGGGATGCGGGAGAGGCGCTTGCTTATACTTATCGCTGTAACAGCCAAGGCCAACCAACTTTGTTGTTAGCCACGTCGGAGGGTCGGAAGCGGAAAAGCACAGTGGGGTCCCACCTGCAGGGAGGAGCGGACAGGACAGGTGACCCAAAACTGACCAACAGGGTATTCCATCCCATCTGCATCATGCTCAGTATAAAAGCTGAGGGTCAGATCCCTCTCGTGCTCGCTCTCTCGGACGCGCTCTCTCTCTCTCTTTTTCCACTCTCTCGCTCTCTTCATTTCAGTCGTCTGCCTTTGGTTCCGATCCTGAAGGCAGACCCGGAATCCAGTTCCCGTCTGCCACTGAGTCCAGCCTGGGACTGCCCCAGTGCCAGCCGGTGTCGTGATTGTCATCTTGGGAGCTTGATACCGTTTTGTATATATTTCATTATTTCCTTGTATGTTATTATTAATATCTCATTAAAGTAGTTTATTCTAAACTCTTAAGTCTCTTTTTCCCTCCTCTGCCTCTCTTTTTTGAAGAGGGGCAGAGGTGAGCATCTGTCGGTCCCATCTGGGGTCCCCCACGTCCCCAGTGGCTGATTTGGCCTAAACCACGACATACATAAAATGGAGTGCTTCTGCTATTGAAACAAAATGTTTACTTTAACTTAACTTTTCTATTTTATAAAAATTTCAGAAACTCCACATCTCAAAAGTTTGCCCGTAAAATAAATTTCCACTCCTTTTCAGCACTTGTGATACTTAAGCTTACTGAAATATAAGTTAATATCTGGTAAAGATCATTTCAATTTATGAAAGGTTGAAGGTTGAGAATGAGTGAATTTATCTAAAGGTATACTCGAAAATTTATGTTGACATTTGAATGCGAGTTTACTCTGTGCACACCAAAATAGCTTGGCTCTGTCACCGAGACACCTGAGAAATCACACACTTCTAAATTAACAGCAAGCAGATGAAGCAATTTCTATTTTCCAAAAATTAGCTGCAGAAGCTTATTAAAGCTCTATAGTAACATACAACTTCATGTTCTTCCCCAAACTTCAAGATAAATATGACATTAAATGAAAGGACACATTTTAATTTAACATTTAGGAACTAATTTTGCCTAATTTTAACTGACTTCTGAACAGTGTCTGAACTGGATGCAAATGACAAATAGTTGGCGTTTATCTGCAAGTGTTGTTCCTGCATCACAGATACACTCATGTCAGACTGAAAAAATACACTCCATCTCTTCATAAAGTGGAAGCAGCTGCAATGACAACTGATTTTTGGCAACTTCAGTCCCTATCTATTTGTAGGTTGCAGAAGCAGCCTCAATCACATATTAAAACTAATTAACAAACCCAATAAACTCCACCATAGCAAATACAAATGCCAGCTTCATCAGCGAGAGCAAATACGTAACTCTCACACTGCATTTCCACAGCAATTTATGGAAGGAGATAAGCAGATCTGTCCACAGATCTCAGATCTGCACTTGGATCTTTCACTCCATTTACCACAGTGCAATATTCGTTTCGTTGCGAAGGACGGTAATGTGGGCTCTGGACATGAGGCAACAGTGTTCAAACAGGAGCATCACAGCTCAGAAGATCTCACAGTATTGAAAAGAAGATTCCATCTTTATGCAGTGCTGCAGAACAGAAGATTTATGCACTTTCTTCCATAACTTCATGCCAAGCTGGAGAATTTTCTGCTTTCATGACAGGAGAGCTTGCTGTGATCCAGTCCCCAGAATGGGGGCGGGAAGGGCGACGTGCTATAAAAGCAGCATTACCAGTACAACGCAGGCCACAGTGGGAAACAAAATCCTTTTCATGCCACTGTCTTGCCCTCTATCGTTGAGGCACTTGAGAGGAACTGGGTTGACTATATCCTGGCTCATAAGGGATAAAAAACTAAGTATCTTCTTTAGAGGGTCTGAAACAGACCAGATCTTGAAATACCTGAAGATGATGATTTTTGGTCAATCAGCACAAAAGCATGCTAAAAATGAGGAAGCCACTGTATGTTGAGACATCCACTAACAGCAGCAAAAATCCTGCTGAGACTTTTTCTTTTGTACCCTTCTTCCCACTGAGGAGGGAAATACGCTGCAAGAAAAAGCCACGAGATCAGGGCATGGACGCAATATGCCTTGAAACCTTAGAAAGAGTGTGGGAAGCTGGAAAAGGGAGACCTTTTCTAAAGTAACAGCAGCAGTTCTGGTGATCCCATACAGAAGAGGCCATCATACTGCCCAGGACAAAGAAGCAACAGCTGGAGTTTCTGCAAGGAGAGACAAAAAAAGCTGCACCCTTTCTCAGCAATAGACCCGGTAAGGACAGCAACTCGTTTTCCTTTCCCATGGACCAGCAACAGCACACACAGAGTCATAGAATAGTTTGGACTGGAGGGGACCTTTAAAGGTCATCTAGTCCAACCCCCTTGCAATGATTAGGGACATCTTCAACTAGATCAGGTTGCTCAGAGCCCCGTCCAACCTGGCCTTGAATGTTTCCAGGGATGGAGCATCTACCACGTCTCTGAGCAACTTGTTCCAGTGCCTCATCACCCTCAGAGTGAAAAATTTCTTCCCAATATCTATTCTAAATCTACCCTCTTCCAGTTTGAAACCATTACCCCTCATCCTATCACTACATGCTCTTGCAAAAAGTCCCTCTCCAGCTTTCTTGTAGGCCCCCTTCAGATACTGGAGAGCTGCTCTAAGGTCTCCCCGGAGCCTTCTCTTCTCCAGGCTGAACAACCCCAACTCTCTCAGCCTGTCCTATCAGGAGAGGTGATCCATCCCCCTGATCATTTTTGCAGCCTTCCTGTGGACCCACTCCAACAGGTCCATGTCTTTCCTGAAGTGACACACACTCTCTACTTAAGAAAGCAACATCCATGGGAACATTTAAATTAAGCAAATGTGGCTCATTTGCAAGACTAGGTTTTTCTTGACTCAAGCCCTACTCAGGTTGGGATTATCACAAGCACAACCACCGTAAGCAGTCATTCTCCTGGTAGGAATCAGACAAAATACTTATACTGATCAGACTACACAGCACAAAGAGGTTCCTAAAATTGTATTTTACTTTGCTAACTATCAAGGGCTAGAGCCTCCCAAAACAAGCCAAGCAGCCTGACAGCTTTCCTGTGCCAAACTATTCCTATAAAATAATAATAATAATAAATCCTACTGCATCATATAATAGTAAACCTAAGCTTCCTAATGCAAAGTGCTGTAATGCCGTCCCAAGTCAGCAGACGGAAAGCTGAATTAATCTCCACCGTTACACCCGGGCTTGTTAAACTGCAGCAGAGTGAAAACAAAAAGACCGTGTTATTATCACTCAGCGCTGCCACTGAGAGCCCAGTGGGGAGCCACGACACCTCGTACGAACCACGCTTATTTCACAGTGCTGCTGTTGGCAAGACCCTGTGAAGAGCATCCGAAATACATGGTGCAGTTATTCAGGAGCTAAATGGATGCCAGAAACACCACGTAGAGGATAAAGGGACAGCAAAAGAAATTTGCACCTCTCTTTTCCTCTGACAGGACTAGTAGGTGGAAGAGACAGATCTGTTACTCTCCATCTGATACCTGCATCGACATGGAGGTTTTGGCCAAACTGGGAAAAGGCTTCTGCGCTCACCCACCCACATCCACTGTGAAACTGGGCTTGAAAACACAGAAAAGCCCTCTCGCTGCCAGAAGAGAGAGAAGAGAGCTAAGGAGTTTTCCTGCACTTCCACGGATCAATACGTATATCCTCTAAAAGCCAAAACAGAAGCAGTATAAAATGGCGCAAAGCCATTTTACAGGAGATAGATACCCTCACAGCATACACATAGTGAAGAGACTCCCTATAACAATGACCCAGACAGATATTAAACTAGCAGGTGTTTAGCATACATCTGGGAGACAGACAAAGCACCATTAATCTCAAAGAAAAATAATACAGCATGATAGTGTGACATCTGGCCACGCACAATAAAAACATTGTAAAACATTTATTCTTCCTTATTTGCCAAGTAAGCAATGAATCTTTTAATTATCCACATCAAAACCAGGTTCAAAAGATGACAAGGAAAACATTTGAAACAGCTGGCAGAGAATGTATGTTTTTGCTTAGTGAAAAAGGATGTTAGTGCTTGTGGACCTGATTCTGTCCATGTTTATCAAGTTTCGCCCTTGAAGTCAATGGCTATCTGTGCACATTAGTATAGGTAGGATTCTAAAAGCAAAAATAAAGTTCTACCAACATCATTTCAGATCGTGTTTGAATCTGCCTTTGTTCTTTTGTTCTCCTCTTGAGCATTTGTCGCCTTTTTGAGAGTTATTTGCCTGTTCTTAATCCATTCAAAGAATACGTGGTCTTATCATGTCTTTAACTAAAAAAAAACTCTTTGCAAGTGCACACGGTGCCTAAGTGGAATTAGGTGTCTTTGGGCACCAAGAACATAAGCATTAATTATTCTGAAGACAGAAGCATTTTTTTGCAGGCTAAGCTAAAAAAATCCAAACAACCCAAATCAAACAAAACAAACCCCCGACAAAAAGCACCCCAAAAACCCCATCCTAATAACTTGAACTAGTCTGAACTCCACTAATAGCCAAATATTAATGGGTGTTTATTTAGAACTAACAATTGGGTTATTTTAACAGCCTTGAACAGAAGTTAAGTTACTGTATAATGTGCTTCTTGCTGAACTTTCTACTGTATTTCTAAATGCTGACAAAATACTGTTGCACATTTTCTATAGGTTAATATATTTCACCAGTTAAAAAAAAAAAACAAACACAAAACAAAACCCCCAAAACCCAAACCAAACAAACAAACCAACCAACCAATAAAAACCACCCAACTTCACACCCTCACAAGGATATTTTTGAAAGATGCGTATTTTTTTTTTGTATGAAATTGTTAGACATACCATTTCACTCTGAGGTAAAGCTAGTCTTATTGCACTAGCAGTTAATCACAAAGTCCACTAACTCTTCTGTTAAAGTCAGAGTGAATTTTAATAGATTTACCATAAGGAAGGATGCAGAAAGCAAACTGTCAGCAAACTGGACTGAATCTTGTCCTGATTACTTCAGCTTGGGGATGTTTCAAGACCCCTTACATAACGCTATTTATTTCACCTGACATTGCAATTGCTCTTTCAAGCATGATTTGTATAAATCAAGAAAGCATCTTCAGTTCCCCTTTCTGAAAGCCTTATCTTCAACACAGCAGTTTCTTCCCTCCCCCCGAGTGACAGTTCTAGACCCAGACCGTGGTGCAAAGCTGGTCCTTGCACCTTTCAGAAGACACTACTCATTCAGCCCAACAGCAGAATTAAAAGCCACGTCTCTCTTGGCGAAACCCAGAATTAAAACAGCAGAATTAAAAGCCACGTCTCTCTTGGCGAAACCCAAATTGGTTCAAGGAAAGCTACACACCTTTAAATGGCTTCACAATTTATCCACTGCTTAAGAGATAAGCTTTGGTGCTTTACACAAAGACTTCAGAGAACAGTGCAAGAGACAACAGAGAGAACAAGAGCTTGACTTTTTAACTAGCACGTAGCTGCTCAAGGTCCACCAGCACAGAGCCCTTCAGAAAACAGTGGAAATTACTTCTAGACTTTGAGACTTCACTTCTGCCTGGAGCAAGCAGAAGGAGACCGCAGTCATAGTTTCTTCCAAATTCTCTGAAGCAAATACTTTGGTGCGCATATTACTATCAAAAAAAAAAAAAATAAAATCCACAGATAAAGAGTCTATTTTAAGAGGCCAACAGCTTGACAATCCAAATAGAGTGATTACAGGACCTTGTTAGCATTCCCTGAAAAAAAAGAACCTATGACCGTAAAAAAGCACCTGAATAACCAAAATACAACTGAAGGCAACACCACATCTCTCCAGGCAAATATGGAGCACTTATGCACCAATGCTGTTTGCAACATGGAAGAAGTCCAGAGAGTGAAAATCGACTCAGAACTTTATTCTTGTGATAAACAGCCCAATGAACTTTTTAAAACCCCAGAAGCACTACTGCCTTTAAGCCAGGCTTCTAATTAGCCACACATAATTGAAACATGCAGCTGTTAAAACATCGAGTATAAAAATAAGCACAAGAATCATTTTCTACTTGCACGTGCATTTCTCTCTCAATTAGTTATGAGATGCTCTATTTCTGAACTCCTAGTTCACTAAAGAGCTGTCACTACTATAATTGAGGGAAAAATCCTGAAGCCTCATTATTATAAGATCCATTTCAATTTACAAGTGTAAATGATTAATAACGACAAAAAAAGTGACAGTTTTGGTCATTGCACTCTTACAAGAATTACCTCGTTCTGAACTACATATCATCATATAACAAAACATTTCTGCATCATTTAAAGGTGTTTAGGTTACATCAGTCATTACTCTTCAGAGAAAACATAATCACCAATTGCCATTATATTGGGGGGGAAACTAGGATTTAAAAGACTAATGCGTGCTGTCTTGGAACAAGCTGGACACAGGCACTCAAAGGGCCCACACATTTACTTTATTTATGTTTGTTGACAAGTTCCCCATTATTCATAACGGGTACTATAATTTTGCAAAAAATGTTTCTCACCACTGAATTTTTAATAAATTCCCACAAATGTCTCTTTTGACAAGGTATTTACTAAAGCAAATCACAAGAAGTTACCTTGTCAAAGGAAACTTTTGTGGGGAATGTAGTAAAATTAAAATATCTTCACCTTAAGTGTGATAAGTAACTATAAACACTGTATATATATTTTATTATACTATAAACATCGTAATGTCATATTACTAATTAAATAATATAAAATACTAACTAAATAAATAAAATACTGAGTTCACTACTACAGTCATAATTCAAGTTCTTTGATTTCAATCCTAATGACAAAACTCCTTAAAAAAAAAAAAAACACAAGAAAACCATAAAAGCCTCACAAGTATTTCACACACACACAACTAAAGTTTATAATTCCAGGACCTTCTCCACTACCTTAGAGAGATTGTTCTTCCTCATACACAGGTAAATGACACCATGATGCAGTTATTTGATGGTAGGACCAGGTGTTTAAGTACCTCCCTCCCTGCCAATAGAAAATAAAAAAGTAACAAGACTCACTCTTGACAAACAAAATAATCACAGCTGGGTATAAACACTGAGAAATGGACTAGAAGGTAGATACAAAAATATTACCTATTAATCAGTACTACCAAGAGTAGAAGGATATAAGGATATAAGGATTTAACACTAGACTGCTATGGCTGAAATTAATGACAAAAAGAGAGCACTATCACTTTCAGTTGCTAATAAATCAAACTCTTGTATCAAAATTGATACAAATTACCCTAAATATAATTCTCTATCTTCAAGAAATAAAAACCCACCAGTATACTATATAAGACACTTCAAGGGTCAGAAAAAAACCCCAAACTTAAAACTGAAGGATGTAAGTTTAACCTGTAGGTGTTTACGTTGTTAAAAACCAAAAGCTACTCACTAGTCTGTAACAGCTGGATTTTATAAAAGTTGTCTGTAATTTTTACGGCAATTTTAGGAAGTGATCTTTATTTCTGAAGTAATTGATTTGGAAAAGAACAAACTAGAAATATCAACCTCTCTTTAAAACATAAACAAATGCTCTCTCGCTCTTCATAATGTCGTTAAGACATTTAAAATTAATAAAGTTTAATTAGCACACCTGAGAAGCCTAAATTAAGTTTCAGAAGTGCCAGTCAGAGAAGTAGTCATAGCTGCAGAAGAGACTCGCTTACTCTTAAATTGCAAACCCCAGTATCACCACACTGAAAAGCTGTTCAAAACCCATCTTCTACACAGCTGCCCAAGCCTATACTGTACCGATGCACCAAAGAGCTTAAGCCTCATAACACTACTTGTATGTATTATTATTAAGAAACTAAGTGCCACGTATCATTTTAAGTATTTGGATATTCAGGTATTGCCAAGTACCAAACGACTTACTAAGCCTCTACTGATTGCAAAGCCAAGTTTAAAAACAAGTTCTGAAGTTATGTGACAGGAAAGCATTATATAGAGTAATCCTTACGCTAAGGTGCAGAGGTGCTTGCACTGGTATCTGAACACAATGGCATCATTTTAGGGCTACCTCACTGAAGTAGTTGAGTTATTTTAGAAAGTCATCACAAACATTTATTCCAGGGGGAAAAAAAAAAAAAACCCACAACATAATTTGACACCACGTCTTCCTATGTTTCTCTATGATCCACCTGTGATTTGGTGACATCATACATACATGGTGAAGAAATTCACCTCTGTAGCTTAGGGAACAACTCAAGTAGAGAAAAAGTAACTCCAGCTTCAGCAAGTCTCATTACCAGTTACGCGTCTTTCGTCTTCTTTCTAAACAAACTCTTACTACGTTAATTATGCAGTAATTACATTAGCTAAAATTTGGAACAGACATCTATGATCATTAGCATTCTAAGACAGATCTCAAAACAAATAGACAAATGAAAGCCCAAAACAGCATATCATCAAAAGCATGCGCCCAGTACCTTTTATCGTATATTATCAAGGATCCTATTTAAACCAAACTCTCCCTTACACCCTCAAGAAGTGTATAGAAGTAAGAACCTAGAAATAACCACAAAAGGCTATGAAATGCTATTATTTGCCTTCTGGTGATAGTTTTGGGGAATATTGAGAAGCAAGACAGAATTCAGATAGTTCTTGAATTTTGGATGGAGAAAGAACCAGGTCCTTAGGGCTGCGCACGGGATTTCGTTCGTGATTTGAAATTTTATGAGTTTCTTACATTCCAGCATCAAGACATGCAAGAAATTAAAACAGGGTTTACTCTATCTATAAATATATTATTATCTTGGAATCATCCCAGAACCCATGGTAATATAAGTGATACCATCAATAACGTAACTAGTGGTAATATAAGTAGAACTAAATTAGCTTCAAGCGCTACATTAAAAGAAAGGATAGAATATACAACTAGTACACTAAACGCTAGTGAGCAACTGAGAACAATTCACATAATAACCTCTGAAATGCATCAGTTCAGTAATGAATTCATGGATGTAAGGCCATAAAATACTATCATTTGATCTGATAGCCACAATAGAATAGTTTAGCAGTCTATTTATGTATTTTAAAAATATATATAGCCTTCAAGCAAATATATGAAGACTACTGTCATTTGATAGTTTTATTTCGGTGATAAACTACAACCAGTATTAAAAGTCTGAACTCAATCTTAGCCGCCAACTCTCATTGTTTTATTTGCCACAAAATTGAAAAGCCCTCCATCAGAAATGACTTCCCTGGGAGGTACTAGCACACTGCAATCAATTTACCCCCTTCAGCTGGCAACAGAAGATAGCTTAAGCTTCTTTCATCATCTTCTGCAGGTGTGTTTTCTAGATCATGATTCACTCCACTAAGACCCTTCGGAATACACTTGCAGTGTCTCAGCTGATTGCACTGAAGGGTAAGGATCCTTAAACTCACAGTTATTTGAGATCATTCAACTAATTTTTAATCCAATGCATACCATGTGATTCTGTTTGGAACAGACTCATCCCTCCTCCCTTTCTCCTAATCTCCAAGCTTTTGCTCTTGCCTAGAAATGACATCAGATTTTCTCCGCACTCTCAGAACTAGCTGCATAAATAAAACTATCTTAACTTTTTTGGTAAAACCAATTGATTCCATTAGTCTTGCCCTACTAACAAATCTATATTTACTGGGACAACCTTTTCTCTTTAGCTAGCCTTCTCTCACCATTTTCACCATGCTTCTCCAGCACTCTATTCAAATTGCACACCACAAGTTAAGAACATATACTATTTTTTTGGGCAAGTTTTTTTTCAGGCACTGAATTTTGCAATGTTCTTAAAGTACTCTTTAGGCAGATCATGTATTTGGTTTATACACAATTCAATTTCTATAGACTAAACATTTATCTTGATCATGAGCCACTATAAAGGCTTTGTTAATACATACAAATTATTAAATTAATTAGGAGATTATGTAATTTGGGGCAAATCCCATTGATTTTACTCATGTAAATAGTCCCACTGATGTCAACAGAATTTTGAGAGTAAATATTAACGGGATTTGATTGTGATGACCAGAATATAAAGATACAAAGAATTCCCATACCTTGAGGAGGTGAGGGGAAACAGTCCTAGGTCACATACAAAACCCCCAAACAATCATACATCATAGCAGAAACTTCCGAGTACCTACAAAACCCCTAAGAACCTTCCTCCCCAATTTTTAATGTGTTGATGAGTCCAACCTTAATTTACCACCTTATTTTTAGATACACACCATTACTGTCTACAACCACTTTAAGCCTGTTAAGGTTGCATACAAGGCTACAGTTGAGAAGAATCCCTAGGAATATTTCAAACTACTAATACATGCACATATCCAGGTATTTTTGGCACACTTATATATGGAGAAAGACAAGAAACAAAGCAAATTTTGTCCTCTGACAAGGTGCACCAGGAGCAATTACTAGCCCTCCAAAACCCTGTGCTTCTGATAGTGTCCTCTTCACCACTAGCTGCAGCTGATTGGCAGTGACACTGCTTGATATACAGTCCAGCTGGCAACATTTTGTCATGTTGTATATGTTTAACTGCTATATTAAAAAGTGTTTCCTTGAAAAATATCTGGTCTAGTTTCTCTTGAAACGTGGTTAGATGTCAAGAAGTCAATTAGGAGTAACTATTTAGAGAACCTGTTCCTGGAGCTTCTACCCCGTACCTGTCTCCACTATTGAACGTCTCCCCCTCCCTCCCTTTTTTTGTTTGTTTTAAAGGCAGTGTGGGCCTAAAGCTAGCTGGGGCTTTTGAAAACCTGGCAACAGTGAAGGGCACAATATTGGGCAAGATTAAGAGTTACAAAGGAATGGGAAAATCTGTGATTTGTAGACCCTGCTGTTAAAGGAAGTCTTGGTCAAAGAAACAGTATTTATCCTAGCGTATGCTCTGTGTGACATTAGTAACATCATGTGTTCTTCCCATTTGGAGAAGTTATGAATAAAGATTAAGTATGTTTTTAAAAAAAAAAGAAATCCTAAACCAGTCCTATCCATCATACAGTTAGTGTCTAGTATAAAAAAAAAACCCAAAACAACAACCAACCAACCTACAAAACCAGACTATCATCACAGAGTAGGAAGACTTCAGAACCAAAATTGAAGGAGCAGGCATTCCTAAGGCACCTGAATTACCAAGAGCAGAAAGAGCTTTCAGGAACTGAACTTTGACCTGCACTTCTGACATTAGTAGTATATGACCTAACAGCTTCTGTAACCAAAACCAGTTTTTTGGCACCCTCTAGAGGTTTCGCTCCCACCGACAAACAACTCAGAAGATAGATAATTATAATTATCATTAAATTTGGAAGAGTTCACAACCCAGAACTCCAGCCGGTAACCAGTGCAGACTGGTACAAAAAGGTTCACGCGAGAACACAAAAACAATACATTAGAGGATCAGTCCTGGTTTCATTCTGTGTGATCAGATTGCTCACCTCCTTCACTTCGCCCAGGACTTCCGGGTCTATAGGAACAAAAACTAGAAAAACACACCACAATTAATGCTACCCTGTTAAAAGACAGGGGAATTTAATTTCCACCATGTAACTCCGGAGCTTTATAAAATTTAATGTTTCGCTTAGTTTATGAGAAAATAAACCAAACCCAAAGACAGCTAGTAAAATAATAGATCATCCATCTACGCAACACTGTAAAACAATATTCCTAACCTTCACTGTCATACAGATTTTTTTTTAATAAAGTGGAATTTAAATTTTATTCATGTTCTCTGAATAAAAGCAGTGTTAATCATCACTTGTCCAGCCACTTCTTCTCCCTTCCCCCCAAACCCTGCCCATACAAAGTTTGAAGGGGAAAAGGACTTTCTACTAAACTGCTCTACACCTTCTGACTTTTTGACCAAGTTGGTGTTAGGATGCAACTTTCTACATTACATAATGAGGAATGACCTGCTCGGATCTCAGTAGATCATGCTCTCCAGGTCCAAGACAAATGTGCTCAAACATTAAGCATTAATTTTCTGCTATCATCACTTCATAAGTCCAAAAATACAGCCTTTCAAGCAGTTGTGCAGATTTAAGCAACTTCCTCCAACCAAAGCAGGAAACAATAGCTCATTTAAGATGCTTCATTATGAAAGAAAAAAGAACATTTTAGAAACTGAATATTAAAGAGGCATTTACTACCATCAATAACATCTCAAAAAATGTAAATTCCAACTGTGAAGTGTTTATTTTTAGGATAGTTTAAAATTGCAAGCCATTAATCCAAAGCTTTCTGACTCTGAGACCACTAGTCTTTTGTGGCAAACACCTCTCCTTGGTTTTGTTGAGAAAGCAAATAAAACCCACATGGATCAGAGTGTCCAGTGTTTCCCAGGAGCAACAGAAAAAAGGAAGCATGTTACATATAATTCTGCAGTTCCAATATCAGAGTAATTTGAGACATACACACCACTTTATTCAAAGTAGACTGCCATATCAGTGACTGGTAAAATGAAATGAAGACCAATTGCTAACAAAATCATACAGCATCTGTTTTGGAGAAAACTGTAATGAAACTCTTGAAATATCTTGATGATGATTCCTCAGAGATCCAGCTCTAGCTACTGTGAATTTTGAATTTCAAGAGACTGGCTGTTGAATGTAGAAGAGTTGGTCTCTGGCAAGGCTGAACGGTGATATGCAGACACCCTTATTGCAGGCATACGGGCCCTACTAGAAGCCCTGCAAAGCTCTGAGCTCCTTTGCATCCTGTTCTGTTGAAGTTCTTAGGCACCATCAGAACATTCATTTGCCATCTGCCTGCCAAGAAACTCCTCCCGCACAATGGACAAGCCGCAATGCAACTGACATCCTTGGGATGATTAACATATCCAGTGTTCAATCTGCAGACCACATACAGACTCCCGTTTGCACAGAAACCAGTTGCCTACTGTGTTAAAAGCAAGTGTCAGTGGGAACACAGCAGGCCTATACCCAAGACTCCTCTCTGGTCCCAAACAGCTTCCATTCCCAGTTTAAAGCCTTGTTCCTCATTTGACGTTAAGTAGCAGTTAAACTGAGACTACAGCCCACTAATAGCTGAATTTCTTTGAGACAATGCAGATGCCAAAGTAGAAGTGAAAGAACAGTGCACACAGCTCTCCAGACCTGGCCTCATCAGGGCTGTGTAGCAGGGAAGAGTCAATTCCCTCCACTTTATGATGATGCTTTTCCTAATGCAGCCTAGAAGGCTGTCTGGCCGCCTTTGCCATGAGAGTCGAGTGCTGGCTCATGTCCAGCTTGTCCATCAGGAACAGTACATCCTTCTCTGCAAAGCTGCTTTCCAGCCAATCGGTCCCAGCATGTACTGGTGCAAGAGGTTATTCCAACCCAGGTGCAGAATGTGGCGTTTTGCCTTCGTTGAACTTCACAAGGTTCACGTCAGCTCTTTTCTCCAACCTGTTAACATCTCTCTGAATGGCAGCACAATACTCTGGCATATCTGGAGCCACTCCTCCCAGTTTTGTATCATCTGCAAACTTGCAGAGTGTAGATCTGTCCCATCACCCAGATCACAAACGAAGATGTTAAACAACATAGGACACAGTATCAGTCCCTGGGGTACTCCAGTAGTGACTGGCCTCCAGCTGGACTTCATGCTGCTGACTACAACCCTTTGAGCTCAGTAGTTCAGCTAGTTTTCAGTCCACATCACTGTCCATTTATCTAATCTGTACTTCAAGAGCTTGTCTATGAGGACGTAACGGGAGACTGCCAAAAGTCTCCCATAAAGTCATAATAAATGACACTCACTGCTCTCCCTTCATCCATCTTCTTCATCCTAGAAAGCTATCAGGCTGGTCAAGCATGTCTTCTCCTTCATAAATCGATGCTGAGTACTCCCAATCACCTCCTTGTCCTTCATATGTTTGGAAATTATTTCCAGGAGGATTTGCTCCATCACCTTCCCAGGGACTGACAGGCCTGTAGTTACCCAGATCATCCTTCCTGAAGGCAGGAATGATGTTCGCTTTCCTCCAGTCCTCAGGAACCTCCCCTGATCGCCATGACCTTTCAAAGATAATTATTACAGACTTTAAATCTCCCACAACTAGTATAAAAGTAGAATTTTTAATGTAGGTGAGAGGCAGATGCCATGACAAAGTGGGTCAGTACAAACTCCTCCACTCTTCAGTGAGCCAATGCACTGTTGCCTACAAGCTAATTCTGATGCCCAAGTCAGCTGTTTACTAGCGTTTGATCAGATACATTCTTGCACGTGTAACAAAGTCCACACCAGAATACAGGGCAAAGGCCTACTGGAACCACCCTGAGACAGCTGGATAGTCACAGACAATGAGATGGCCACGGAATTTCATGTTACCACGGCCGTGAGGAATGAGCTCTGGTTCTCTGTCACTAACGCAGCCTGTGCCTCCTTTACTCAGCAAAAAGCAATATCCAGCCAGCAAAAAGCCAGCTAGTAAATGAAAACACATGAGAGCAGGAGACTGAGTGATGTCAGGGAAGAGTGTTCAACTGAGGAACAGTCTGTTGGAAGAAGAAAAAAGAAAAAAAAAAGAGAAAAGAAAAAAGATTCCAAGTCTATCCATCCTCTGAGCACAGGCACACAAAAAAATTATCTCTACCATGGATAAACGAGATGATAATGTACTCTGCTACATCCACACATAACAGTAAACAAACTTATCTCCTAGAAACTATGGGTTTTAAACTGAAATGTCTCTTCAGATTATATCTGTAGGAAATACCATTGTCATTCACATTGTATTTACCGTTTTGAGGTGTAAGTGGTTTGTTAACTACACAAAAGTCTTGCTGATTGTAATCTGACAACCTCGAGGAACAATGGATAAGAAAAACAAAGACATACTTTGAACAGCTCCTAGAATAGAAATGTATAAAAACATAAGGAGTAATCAACTTACGTACATGCACTTACGATACAGATATTTAGAATTATTAGAGGGCAGATGTTGTAAAATTCACTGTACATTTCAATAGACCGTACTATCAAGGCTGACTACAAGTATATAAATGGATCAGAGTTGTGAAAATTCCATTTCTCCAATACATTAAATTAATTTTGCTCAGCAAACCTTTTTTTAATTATTATTTCAACTGAAATAGCAGCAGCTACAAAAGCCACAACTAATGTTTCATGGAGTTTGTTAGGTTTAACAAATTTTATTTTTCAAATTAATATTGCCTTAAATGTATTTCTGATTGTGTATTACATTACTACCTGCAAATTATTCCAGCACAATAAATACAATCCATAATACGGCAAAAAACATCATTATACCTTCTTGCCACCTAAGACATTACCTATAGTTGTTGAGGTATTTTACTTTATTTTAAACACACAAAGATAAAGGCAACTTCTACCTTATATACAAAGTGGGAATTAAAGTCTATGGTTACCTTCCCATCCACTGAGTCAAAACCTAGTGTGCTTAGCCACCTTGGCCCTTTCCCCTTTTGTTTGTTTTGTGTTTCGTTTGTTTGTTTGTTTCTCCTTACAAAATAAATGTCAAGGAAAACGATGCCAAAAAGACACATTTTCAGAAATCATCTTAGAAGCTCTGAGGTATTTTTAAGGCAAACAAAAATTAGAATACCATTTAATGCTTTGTGAAAGTGAGAGAAAATTGCTGAGACATTGTCCAAATATTCTAAGGCTTACTTATGCTAATTATTTTGCTGAAAGAATCTTTAATTGCTTCAACATCAACTTGACCCCTATTTGAAGAAGACGACCTAGGGATATAGGAAATCTAAACATTTGTCCCTCATCATCCCGCTCTAACTGAAACTGTTTGCTTCTTTTTGCTTGCAACAAAAGAAAGGATTGGAAAGAAATTATTACTGGTACCACAAGGCTTGAACAGAAGCTGGCTGTCCAGTTCTCTCTCTTAGTATACGATGAAACAGCAGCAACAGACTCTTGCTCACAAATGAGTTTAACACCGTTCCTTATACACTCTGTGTTAATACAGCAGTAGTAATGCTGTAGCTAGGAACCAGAAGCAGGATATTCACTGATACTTTCTTTGTACAGCTTCATTATTCTTGCAAAAGCAAGTTCTGGTTTTGTTCCTCAACCTTCTCATGGAGAAGGGACCTTGTACCATTTACCTTTTCCTCTCCTTCCTTTTTCCCCCTCCAAATGACTCCCTTTCTACTTATTTTCATTTTTTTAAAGAAGGGACACAAGCTCAGTAATGACACTTCAAGTCTTGGAAAAAAGCCTCTTGCATAAAATCAAATAGGATTTTAACTGCCTGGGAAAACATCGTACGAAGTCAAGCAAAAGCCAGTTTCATGCCACCCGTGCACTGAGCACAGTATAACAAGAGACAAGTGTTTGCTTATGCGCCATGGAAAGGGCTGCACGTTCTAGGAGACAGAGTACACAGGCAACCAGGATACTATTTTCATGCTCTACCTGACCTATTTTCAACCTCTCTAGACTTGTTTTCCCTTCAGCAACTGTGTTAGCTAGGTTTTTGAACCTTTCAGCACAAGGACCATCTGTGAGTATGTTTTGGACACCACCAGTTCAACAGGGTTGCGATCTAAGTTCAGTTGTCAAAACACTGATGTAGTACAAAATGAAGAGCCACCACTGTTTGGTTGCCTAGATGATTGATAAATTAACGTTACAGTCTGTTACTCCATCTGCATTCTTGCATATGGTCTTTCATATATGGTACAGTTAATGAATCTACAGCACCCGATTTTCTCAACACATCCTGGGAGGGAGCTGGTTATGTGCCACTCTGCATAGGCAGAGATTGCTGAAATGTAGTCCTGACTGTGGTTCTTGTGGTTGTTATTGCTTGCAAAAGGTCACAGATTAACTCAGAGGTGTTGAGTTCACTCCATATTTCAAGGTGGAAAACACAGATATTTACAGCTAGCTTCAAGCTCCTGTTGTAACTCTAGGTCTAAAGTCCAGTTTCATAACAAAATTAGCCTGCTGAAATACAGTATCAGTAAGAAGCAAACACGCTTCTACTCAAACGTTGAGAAATTTGGTTCATGTAAGATCCGAAAATTTTAAATGAGAGCTGCAGACAGGACAACTGAAGGAATTCCTGGGGCCTCCACCACAAGCTAGCCTGCATCTAGAGATAGCAGCTTCAGCCCCTTGACAACCCAAGCATTTTTGCACCATAAAATTATTCCAGCTATAAAGCAGTATCATAAACTGCAGAGGGGTGCAATATGTAACGCAGGCACACTTGTTAACAAGCAACAGCACCCACATTCTGTCAGAGAGCAGGAGGGAACCCAGATGTTTAAAATAATTTTAGAAAATAATGCAACAACAGAATTCACAAGGCAAGAATAACTTCCATGGTATTCTATTTAAGCCATTAATGATTGTTTCAAGAGAACGGAACAGTAAGTCGTTTCAAAGAGGAAGCCTGTCTGACAGAAATAAATAATTAAGAGAGAGGCAGCACTGCTTTATATGTCTGTTATGTTTTGAGTAATATTTAATAATCCCTAAATATGACAATCAAAAACTCTGCATATATATTCAAACTTCAAAAGTTCTGTATGTAGAAATGCTGAGACCTTAAATTCAATCCCCTTTTTATTCTTCTTTTCTACACGTATATGAAAAAGATGAAGATTAATACATCAGAAACATTACACAATGTTCTATAAATTCATTCAGCAGGGCAAGTCACCTTTTTGAAGAAGCTCCAAAGTGATTCATGTGCAAAGAAAAAAAAGCTTTGTGCTGGCCTTCCTTTCTCTGACTTTTCCTGTGAAATGCAGATGTATAGCTGTGCTTCAAAAATACACTTTATATCTAAAACCTGCTATTGTGAAATAAATCACAAGTCTCTAACCCTTTCACATAAACTACTATGAGTTGTACATTGAAGGGAACGGAATACAGAACTAAAATTATTTTAGCTATCCTCAAACTCCATTGAAGTAGCAGAGGATTTTATCGCAGTGATGTTGCCTCCTTTAGCTGAACTAAAACCAAACATACGCCTCAACTCAGACCATTCCAACAGGGAAGGTTCTTGATGAATTCAGGCAATCTGAGGTGCCGCAGCCACCACTTACTGCGGAGGATAATTTTTCTTCTGAATGGGAGCAGCCTCTGAAAGCCCGTACCACACTTCTGTGTAGACATTTCTACCTGTACCTATCTTACCCCACCTTGACACAGACCCAGAAGTACGCCTGTCTCTCTTATACAATCTACTTAATTTAGTTGTATCGTAACTGTTATTAAGTACTGTAGTCTTGTTGTTTCACTGTAAGAAAACAAATATTTTTGCTTTAAAAAGAGAACTTTAATCTAACCTGAGTTTCAGGTGGCTACAACACTCCCTAGCAATAAGAAGGGAAATTTACAGGGTTCAAAATCTCTCTCATTTTTATTTTACAGCTTTTATTCAAATAACAGTATCCCACATATTAATATATAAGCATTCAACAAACATACAGAATGGGTATTTCTAAATGTGTTCTCAGCATCCAAAGCTTGCACTTCTATCCTCAGATCAATAGAAAAAGTTGAACCTGAAGTCCAATAGCTTATTCCAGACCTGAAGACTAAATCACATCATTAAAATGTCAAACAAACTCATTAACCCTACTTTCAGTGTAAACACCAATATAGCTTATTTGTAGGGTGACAGCACCCTAACATTTACAACATCTACACGTGGTTTTGCTGGATAAGTAGGTAAGCATGAAAGAAGAGTGGAACCGAAAAGAGCACAAACTACTATCACCTTGAATGTGCACAGGGGAGGAAACCTGGCACCTACTTCTCTACAGACAAACAGTTCAAGACACTATATATAGTAAGGATTCACCTGGATCCCTATAGTTCACTGTGTAGGACTAACACATTTCAGAAAGTGGATCAACAAGTAGAACAGTTAGGGAAATACTTTTAACTTTATAACCTCGAGCAATCACTCCTTTCCTTCCCATTCTCCCTCTGATTTCAGTTTTAGGGACTGCTTCACTTTTCCACTTGTCCTATTCCTCCTGGCCAGCTCATCTTTTTCATACCAACCACTTACTCTCTTTTGTTAGGCAAAAAATATGACCATATTGCATAGCACTACAAATTAGACATTCCTAAATAAAACCATGTGACAAAACCCCTTAATTTTTGGCTACTTGCCCATACTATGTAGTTATTAAATCCAAACTAGAACCAAAAGACCATATTTAAATAAAGATTTATTAGAAAAGTATTTGAAAACCATGGATACTTAAATGTTACGATAAGAATATTAAGCCCCTCAAAATTCAGGAGCCCTTGCTTCTTTATTACAGTCCTGGTATTTTACTGGAGGCATGCTAAATACTTTATTCAGAAGTGAATTTAAAAACAGCAGAAGGGGGAGAAATAATTGCTTCATTCCCAAGAACACATATTTCCATAAACTTTGTTACTTGTTTTAGAGGTCTATATGACTTCCCAGAGAGCAATACCATTTACTGACAAGCATACTACAGTATCAGGTAAATAAACCTTGTATTTCCAGAACCATACTGTTCTACAGGTCAGGAAGGATATGTCTGCAAGGTAAGTTAGCTAAACAAACTAGCATTCTGATTTTTTCCTTCTCTTTCCCACTCCTATACCATTTTTCCCCCGCCTGGAACTCATATATTGACCAAATCTGGAAAATAATCATTTAATCCAGTATGGAAAACTCATGAGTTCTAAAGTATAAAAATTATAAACTACTACTCAGATTATTCATCCTGTCCATTTTGTGATAACACTGTAATACCTGTAATTTTATTACCAAAACAAACAAAAACCCCACAAAAAAAACAATCACACAAAAAAAAACAAACAAAAAAAAAACCCAAACAACCCTGCATCATGACAAACACTAGATTGCGGAATTACTGAAGAGTCAAGTCAAAGAAGGTTGAATAAAGAGGAAAAATATTTTTGCTAAGGTACATCTTGTAAAGCACAGGTGTCCCATTGAATCTGTTGGATTTTTGTTACCGAATTCAACAAGAGTAAACAGGGTTTGCCTGGGGGAAAATACAAAATTACATTTCTTTTGAGCTTGATATACAAGTTATTGAACATTCATGCAAGAGAGGAATTTTAACATTTGACACAGTTGCAGCTAATTTCACACCTGGTTATAGCATAGGAACAGAACATATACATGCATGCATTTCTTAAACATGTTCAAACTGTGTTTTGCTTATTATATCTGTGCAAGATGTCCTGTTATAACTGGTATACTTTTGTAAACAAAACACTCCTGAAAATGTATTTCTAGAAGAGTTTACTAGCAATCATCAGACTGGCTCAACCACCTATGTTAAAAGATTGAATTAGCGTCTTTCCTGTTCATTGACAATACAGCAATTGTGCCTTCCAGCCTGTCTCCCTCCCCTCACCTTCCTCCCCCAGCCTTTTCTGGGTTGTTATTAACGGTATCTCAGATCTCCTTCTCTGCTTTGGACACTAGATAGACAGTGAAAAAAAAAAAAACAATGCAAAAGCCATTTATACTGCAGAGTCTTTGGCTCCTTGACAAATACCATTGCTCCAAGTCTGTTCCGTCAATAGATCACCAGCAATCTGTCATTTGGGGAGCTGAAATATTGTCATCACCACTGATCAAAAGCCAAGTAGCTCCTCACTGGATATTTTTAGAGGGGAGACCATGCTGAGAGAGTCCCAGACAAGAGCGATCCATCAGCAGTGTCAGCCTGAGGAGTCCAGTGGGCAGAGCAGTGCTGTAGAGGAAAACCCTGTTTCCCCTCAACTGACAGTTCTGGTTTGAGTAATTATATTTAGGTAGTTCACACACAACCAGGAAAATCAGGTTCCCTGAAGTGACGCTGCCCAGCGTGCTATCCAATGAAAGGACATCAGCACATTCAGGCGGTCAGACAGAAATGCCAGATCTCAAAAATCCAAGATGCCCTGAAGTCCTAAAAGTAGGTCGACTTTCTGTGGCACTTAACTGGCATTAAGTGTTAGGTACACCATATTCCTCAAACACTAACGTTGCACATGCTAAAAAAAAAAAAAAAAACAACTTATTTTGGAAATCAAACCAAATTGCTTTACTTAACCTAACTGTGCAAAGTTGTAGCCATTCTCAGCTAAACTGAAGGCATAAAACACGATCAAAGTTTAGAATTTGTTTTTTACCACTCAAAAACTGGTCTCTGCTCTGTTTAAGTCTTGTTGTACTAACACACATGAAACAGAAGAAATATTTATTACTCACTACCAAAAAATCACATCTCTTCAAACAGACCGGGGAAAAAAAAGACAGCAAGGCCTACACATGCACTGTACTTCCTAGACTTAGAGATAGAAAATTAAGAATTACAAAGCTGATTAATCTTGGATACTTTTAATTAAAATGTATTTACAGAGAGGGAACATTTAAGACAACTGATCAAAACTCGACCTCAAAAAGGCAAAGAAGAGATGTAAAGGTCAAGTTTTACACCATACCTTTGCATTTCATCCACATAAAGTAATTGCTGCACAGACCTATGCTACATAAGGTGACACATAATATAAGGAAATGTTTGTTTCTTTCTGAAATGAGGAGCATTATCCATCCTTTGAGTGCTCATTATAACAGTCAGCATTGAGAATTAAGCGTGAAGGCTCCCAGTGGAAACACTTAGAGGCTAACGAACTTCCCTAATTCGACCAGAAATGCATGCTTTGGAATTTGTTTTTATTGAAAAAAAAAAAAAAAAAGTAATGACACATATTAAAAAGACCTATTTACCTGAGGGTATTAAACAACTGCTTAACAGAATAGTGCGTTAGACTTGAATATTGCATTAGTATAGCTGTACTATGGCTTCTGTTCAATGCTTCCATTTATATGAAAAAGATTTCTTGGTATCATGACTCTGTTTCTAACGCCAGTTCTTAAAACCTGCAATTCTAAATCTACCCTTTGATTAGATATGCATGTTTCTAATTAAGCTGAACCTGCCCATCCTTCTTTGAAGAGATTAAAGTCAGAGTCCACCAAGACCCTTGAGGCTTTGTGCAATACTTTACTTGTTCTTGATAAAGACAATAGAAGTCAGAAGAGAAAAATAAGTGCAATAAACAGCCAAGCTTTTCAGAAACGCTTTCAACCAAAAATACACACTTGTGAACCTACAAAATCTTTAAGGCCCCATCATATTCACACAGGAGAAAAAGAGGAAATGGTGTTGTATATTTCATATGCTTTCAACTATAGGATGCTGTATGTCATTAGTAAAATAAAGGCACGTGTAGTAGTTAATCCTTGATGAGGTCGGTGCCAGATTACAAACACTATTTTTTCCCAGAGTTAACCAAACTTTGCCTTCTAAAAATCATGTAGACATAGCTGAGAGGCATTTGGGAATTCATTTGGTGATCCTGAAGCAGGCTTCCAACCCTGTTATTCAAAATCCTTCTGTTGGGCATAAATGCTATGGATGTGGCTTAATGACAGAAATAATAAAATCCAATGCAAGCATCTTCTGTTTTTTTGGCTGTAATGATAATTTTGAGAATGCATTAGGCCTTCCATATTATTGACACTTATGTAAAAGAGATTATCACATTTCCAAGTTTTCCCCAGTACCACCAGATGACATACATCAGAACTGTAGTGGAAATCCATATATATAAAGTTTGGTGTGTTGACCCTGGCTGGACCCCAGCTGCCCACCAAAGCCACTCTATCACTCTCCCTCCTCAGCTGGACAGGGGAGGGAAGATGTAAAGAAAGGCTTGTGGGTCAAGGTAGGAACAGAGGGATCGCTCAACAATTCCCGTCACGGGCAAAACAAACTCAACTTAGGGAAAATTAATTATTTTATTACCAATCAAATCAGAGCAAGGTAATGAGAAATAAAACCAAATCTTAGAACACCTTCCCCCCAGCCCACCCTTCTTCCCAGGCTCAACTTCACTCCCGATTTCTCTACCTCCTCCCCGCTGAGCGACGCAGGAGGACAGGGAATGGGGGTTGCGGTCAGTTCATCACACGTTGTCTCTGCCACTCCTTCCTCGTCAGGGGGGAGGACTCCTCACACTCTTACCCTTCTCCAGTGTGGGGTCCCTTCCACAGGAGACAGTCCTCCACAAACTTCTCCAACCTGAGTCTTTCCCATGGGCTGCAATTCTTCACAAACTGCTCCAGTGTGGGTCCCTTCCACGGGGTGCAGTCCTTCAAGAATTGCTCCAGCGTGGGTCCCCCACAGGGTCACAGGTCCTGCCAGGAGCCTACTCCAGTGTGGGCTTCCCATGGGGTCACAGCCTCCTTCAGGCATATCCACCTGCTCTGGTGTGGGGTCCTCCACGGGCTGCAAGTGGATATCTGCTCCACTGTGCACCTCCATGGGCTGCAGGGGGTCAGCCTGCTTCACCGTGGTCTTCATCAAGGGCTGCAGTGGAATCTGCTCTAGCACCTGGAGCACCTCCTACCCCTCCTTCTTCACTGACCCTGGTGTCTGCAGAGCTGTTCCTCTTACATGTTCTCACTCCTCCCTTCAGCTGTTGCCATGCATTATTTCCCCCCCGATCTTAAATACATTATCCCAGAGGTGCTGCCACCATCACTGATGGGCTCACCCTTGGCCAGCAGCGGGTCCATCTTGGAGCCGGCTGGCACAGGTTCTATCAGAGATGTGGGAGGCTTCTCACAGCTTCTCACAGAAGCCATCCCTGTAGCCCCCCCACTACCAAAAACCTTGCCACACAAACCCAGTACATAAAGTCACATTATTTTTGTACTTCAGGCTTCAAAACCATTTCCAGTAAGAATAGCAAGAATTATGCAATTCATCAATTACTGCCAACCTCCTTCACTAAAGCAGAAACTTTTTAGAAATACCCAAAGCTTCTGTGTTCTGTTTACTGCATTTCTAGGCACCCCAGGTCAGACAAGGTTAGGCACTGAACTGAAGGTTCGGGTTACCATCATGTGGTGATCAGAGATACAGGTACTTCATCAGAAATATTCAGAGAGTTTAAAAAAATGATTAGTCATATTTGACAATTTGTCCAAATGCTCATAGACTGACCCAGACTTTGATTCGTAAGAATCCAGTAGATTAGCCACTCTGTATTTAACATCTACACTGTTTAGGAGCCAAGTCCCACTTTCCATGAGACTACAGCTTCTAGATCACACAGAATCTCACTTTCAGAGGTACCACGCCATTCAGAAATGAGATGATGCCATTAGACATGTCCAAAAGCTGTCCTGAAGTTGAATTGTTGTAAGAAAACACAAGTGAGAAAGAGATGGTGTTAAGAATGCCTTCAGGTATCTGCTTATTTGAAGAACTCAATTTGTCTAAAAATTTTGCCATACAAGACAACATCAAGGTTTGCCCAAGCAGGCGGCTTTCCACGTCTAACCTTGAGCCATTCCCATAGCTGAAAACCTTTAAGCTGTTGTTTCCTTAGATGACCGTTCTCTGACGGTCCTTGTGCCTTCTCACTCGCAATGCTGTTCATTGAATAGGAATCTCCATACCCAATGCCAGGCTATTTTTCATGCCAAAAAATAAGCACGAAAAGGCTTCAGACTTCCCATATGCCAAACAGGTAAAGCGACAGTCCACCTCTTGGCAAGAAGAATGATTGTTTTTAAACAAGCAAATTTGACTGGGACAACAAAACCTGCTTTCAAAGAAACCTGATTACTACCCAGGCAAGTACAACATTAGGAGAAGATACCAGAATGCCAGGACTTGATTCACATAATCGTGTATGTCATTTTCAGGGAACTGCACTCCTGTGTACCAGTTAGACCTTTCACTCAGATAAATCTAAAATAATGTAAATATTAAAA
>VZSZ01001518.1:0-11419 GCA_013398815.1 Ibidorhyncha struthersii
GTTCCTGATACAGGCCAGGATGCCGTTCAGGCGACTGTCGGCCAAAACCCCCAGGTCCTTTTCTGCTAGGCAGCTTTTCAGCCGTTCCTCCTCAAGCCTGAAGCGCTGCATGGGGTTCTTTTGATGGAGCCTAGAATGTGGGTGGCTTTCTAGCCTGTGAGTGCACATTGCCAGCTCTTGTTGAGCTTCTCATCCACCAGCACTCCCAAGTTCTTCTCCTGAGGGCTGCTCTCCATCCATTCTCCACCCAGCCTCTATTTGTGCATGGGATTGCCCCTGTCCAGGTACAGGACCTTGCACTTGGCCTTGTTGAACTTCATGAAGTCAGCACGGGCCCACCTCTCAAGCCTGTCCACGTCGCCCAGGATGGCATCCTTTCCCTTCAAGCGTGTCGACCGCTCCACACAGCTTGGTGTTGTCAGCAAACTTGCTGAGGGTGCACTCCATCGCACTGTCCATGTCACTGACAAAGATGTTGAACAGTACTGGTCCCAGTACTGACCCTTGAAGAATGCCACTCATCACTGGTCACCACATGGATGTCAAGCTGTTGACGGCAACTCTTTGAGTGCGGCCATCCAGCCAATTCTTTATCCACTGAGTGGGCCATCCGTCAAATCCATGTCTCTCCAATTTAGAGACAAGGATNTGCTGAAAACCAAGCCCAAGTGCCATCATATTTATTCATGCTAGTGAACTTCTAGTAAGAATGTCATCAATTAGCAATTGATCCAATAACTAATAGAACTAATGAAGTCTACAACTTTTTCCCTGTATCTCTATGTGTCTCATTCACCCCAATAAAACCAATTTCTTTTGTCATATCTCCTCTGTCTTTCTACGCGATTTCCTCTTCCTCTCCACTCACATGTCCCCAGCATTTACTATTTCACAGCTTCTGTTTCCCCAGCATCCTCCAACAGCACTCCCAACCCATCCTCACTGAGCAACAGCCAGCTTGTCGTCTGGCTGCTCCTAGACAATGTCCAAGCCAGGAGGCCACACAGACCCTTGCCGAGCCCATTCTGGAGCCCTGTGATGAGTGAGGACAATAGTCAGCTTCTCTATTCTCCATATAGATGTTGTTTTTCATGAAAAAAATGTGAGCTCAGTTCTTCCCGAGTTCCTTACCACTCTAGTGTGTTTAACTGGAGCTGGTGGCCTGCCAGCACAAGCTTCTGCGAGGGTGCAGAGCAGGACAAGGAAGAGAACCAAGCAATCACTGATGAAACAGTTCCATAACTCATTTTTTTTTTTTAGGAAAATCCAGCTCAAAACAGTCCATGGGCTGTTTTCTGGTATATGTGGAGAGAAGTCAGGCCTTTGGCCTCTCTCCTGATTTTGCTGTCAACTAGAAGCCTGGCTGAGCAGGTTGGCTCCTCCTACAACCCTGCAGACACTCACGGAATCTTGACAGACATGGAAGCTCGGTGAGCAGCAGCTCCAGGGTACAGCTCTGCACAACCTTAAGAGCTCTTTGGGCAAATGCTAAGAAGAACTCCAGCAGGAAGGCCTGTCGTGCAAGAGCTGAACATCCTCTTGCTGTAACCTTCTGCCAACAGGAGAACGGGGTCACAGCACAATTCAGGCTGGAAGGCACCTTGGGAAGTCTCTAGTCCAACCCTCTGCTCACAGCAGGGTAAGCTGCGAGACCAGAGCAGGATGCTCAGGGCTTTATCCAGCTCCCAGTGATGGAGACGGTATCATTTTTCACCAATACTGGCTTCTGTTACAGCACAGGTCCCGGAGACAGGGGCCGACAGCAGAGGGTGGAGCAGCTGATTTGCGTCCAAGCAGGTCACTTTCAAGAGCTCTTCTTCTTTATGCATTTATGATCAAACAAATCAAATCAAGCAATTTGGAGTCCTGGCTGGATCCTTAGTCATGCCCTTCCTCTTCTTTCTCCACGTACATTATGTTTAGGCATATTGATCCTCCCATAAGGGTCTGCCATTCTTACATGGTAATTAACATAGAATAACAAACTTGTAAACTCTGAGCAGATTTGATTTGGAACATGTTGATATATTTGGCACAAGAAACTGGGTCACTGATTATATTCCCTCTATGCATCTGGTACTTGTTGTTCACTTTCTGCTGCCATGCCAGGAACACAGGTGCTAGAAATTGAACACTATTGCTCTGGATTTATGAGTCTATATTGCATTCAGTGCACAATGGCTTAAACTTAGTTTTCACCTTTTGATAGAGCTATTAAGTAGAATTACTACTTTTTAAGGTTGTGTCTTTTCCCTATAACCCCCCCAAAAGGAAAGAAATCTTCCAAACAGATCTGTGCATGGGCAGAGAATGAAACAGAGAGTTTAATCATAATGCTTGTGCATGGCTTTCAGACTGACATCTGTACATTAAGAATATGTAAAAATACCAATTTCATGCTCTGACAACTTATTCTGCATTGATGGGGGATAATGCCATGGGAATGCCAAATGTCAAAGCATTACATAATGCAAAGCATTCACACAGTGTCTCCTGGGCCATCACTGGTGGTTCCTTAAGGGAAATTTTCCAGAAGAAGGAGAGAAACAGAGACTGGGAGCTGCCAAAAGAAAATGGAAATCATGAAGTCAGAGTTACAAACTATTGGCAGTGCAGCATCAAGTCTTTGAGCACAGAGTCTTTTCTGGCTCTGAATTGTCCTTTCACTTCTGTCAAAAGAGGAAATTCGCACGTGTTCATTTCAGAAGCTGTAGATAAGCCCAAAATGGTGTTCCACAGAGGACCTGCGCATTCTTCCCCTTACCACACTCTTTTAAACAACCTATTTTTGGAAACTGTGGATGTCCAGAAGGGCAACCTCTTCCCTTAAGCCCAGGACTCTCAGAGCAGGGGGCAGCAGCAGAAAAGCTGTTCTCTAGCGGGGGGCTGCCCCAGGGGCGAGGGGATCACGTGGACAGCTATCTCCTCACTCACTTGGTCCACGTGCCCTCCACCGAGACAGCAGAGCAGGTGGGAGAGCCGGGCGAGGGTGCAGGACCTGCCCTCCCAAGGCTGGAGCTGCCGCGGCTGCTCAGCCTCCTCTGCCCGCTCCGAGGGCGCTGCTGGCGTGGCCAGCACGGCTCACCCCACAGCCTGCTGGGGCACCTGGGCACCAGCCCCACAGTGGAGAGGAAAAACCGCAGCCTCATTCATCCAGGGTTCCTGTCTGAGCTCTGGTGTTTGGCAGCTGGCAGGAGCTCCACAGTGCTGCATGTACCGAGCAGACTGGGGTCCCTCATGTGTCCCTCAGAGGGCTTCAGCTCTTCATCGGAGGAAGGATGTTGGGGTTTTTGCCCTGAAAATGCTGATTTCCTACTTGCTGGAATTTGGAGAGAGGCAGAACATTGTTGCAATTATTTTATTCATTTAGGGAGAAAATTAGGATGACTGAGGAAAGGAAATGCTTTCTCTGACAAGGGTCAATATGTTGTGAAAGTCATCCTGTCCTCCAGAAACCAATCCCCACCCAACTTCACAGCAGGACAGCCACTGGCAGCGCCTGGATTCAGAGCCTGGGCACTTGTCTGCTCTGCCAGAGAAGGTAGGTGGGCATGAAGGACATGCTTTGGTGGTGCCAGTGCACAGCATCCCTTGGTGCCTCACCCGTGTCCCCGTCACCCTCCACAGACAAACCACGCTGTTTCCCCTGCACAGCTCTTCCTCTCCCCTCTATTCTCCGTCTCCCTCTGCCTCCCAGCTGCTTCCCATTTCCCTGCTGCTCTTGCCCAGGTTCCCAGCTGCCAGCGCCCCTGGTCCTCTGCCACATTTCACTCTGGGCTCTCCCGGCTGTCAGCCCTGGTGGCTTCTTCCCAACTTCACCAAATGCCTCCCCTGCCTCGGCCCGTGCCCCCACTCCCCACATGCTCTTCTGGTCCTCCACTGACTAGCACAGCTGAAACTGTAATTAACAAGCTATGAAGCACTGTAGAGCTAGCTCTAAGGAGCTAAATAATTACACTCCCTCCCCTCTCCCGCTGCTTGGTTTGAAGCAGCAAAGTGGAGCGTTGGGAAGAGGAGGAGCAGATCGGGTGGGGGGTGGGAATTTAATTAACTTCTGGAGTGCTCCTGTCCCTGCTGCATTGGTGGAGGGTGATGATGGGCTGCAGCTCAGGAGGTTGCACGGGTCCAAATGCAGTGTGGTGATAAACATCCCTCTGGTCCACGCCCAGATCCAGCAGCACTGGGAGCCGTCCATAGCTTCCATGCTGTAATGAAGGTCTCATGAGCAGGACCCCGCCGGCGCAGGCCACCGAGTACCCTGAGGCCTGTCAGCGTTCAGAACCTATGATTTTCACGCCATTTCTGTGCAGGGTCTTTTAAAAGTGCTGTTCCTGTGCCCTGAGCAATGCAGCTTTCTGATGCCGAAATCAGCAGAAAGATGGAAAAATGGCAACTGCAATGGCAGATGTCTGCCACCTCGTCCCTGTCCAGACTTGTTCTTCTTCTCTCTGTTTTCCCTCCTCTTCCCTGCCTCCCCTGCCTCCTTGCACAGCCTTTCCTGAACCATTTCAGCCCTCCTGCAGCTGCAGCCTGTCAGGTTCTGTGCAAGGCCAGTGCAGGCGGTGCTGACTGCTCCTGCCTGGCACGGCATGGCAGGTCCACCTTTGAACTTCCAGGAGAAGGAGTGGGGCATCACCTCAAAGCTTATGCATTTTACTGGGTCAGGACACACAAAAATGGAGTTTGCAGGTGCAGACATCCACCACAAAACATACCACCAGTTGCAGCTGCTGGAGGAAAACAGCACGATTGTCAGGAAAGAGCCTGCGCTGAGTTCAGAGGCAACTTCCCTCAGCACAGGTACCCAGAAACAAGTACAACCCATCTCATTCAACGAGTCCAGGTAAAACTAGCATTCGACAAGATTGCAAAATTAAGCTTTTGAAAACGAGATGGTTGCCTGCACACGTTTAATCGACCTCCTTGCACACCTGCATTCTTCAGCCACATTCTCACCTTGTTCCAGACCAGAAGAAACATCACACAAACTTTTCAATGTGCCCAAGACTCCCGTGACTTTCTTCAGTGATGCTCCTGGACAGGGCAGCTTCTTCCAGCTGTACATTCTCAAAGGAGTGCCAGGTGAAGTGGCAGCTCTCGGAGGCATTTCACCTCACAGGGCTGACATCTAGCAAAGTTACAAGCAACAGAGACCAGCATCCTGACACGGGCACCTTACTGATGAGTGACACTGTTGAGGCTAATTCTGGATTCCTTCCCGTTGTTTCCTACAGCATCAAACAGGCTTTGAAAAGAAGCAAAGGAAAATCATCATTTCTCCTGCCCGTCCTTTCTGACAGCTGTCCACCCGAGCGCCTGAGCGCTCCAGGCTTCCCTGGTCCTCCGGGGAGAGCCGAGCGGAGGCTGAGGATGCCTCTGGTGAGCGAGGAGCCAGGCTTGCACAAAGGCTGCCAACAATGCTGCACGCTCTTGGGTGCCACCTACTGGCATTTGGACTGTAAATGGCCAGTTTACATGTATGGAAAATTTCCCTCTTTCTTCCCTCGTCTCTGTTAAGCGCATAAAGGTTGTGGCGGAAGAACAATGGTCTCCACTGGACTCCTGCAATCTGGAAGGCTCAAGGGGACCTGGAGTGTCCCCAAGCAGTTGGAGATGCTGAAAAGTCTCCCTCTCTGCAACCTGCACAGGTTTCCCTGTTAGGGCTCTCCATGCCAGACTCTGGCATGCCCATTTCTTCTCACTGGGGTTGTGCAGCCATTTGGCGTCTCACCAAAGGGCCTGCAGGGGAATCTGCTGCCTGGAGTCCAGTGTGGAGGATGCCCACGCTGTGCTGCAGCCTGGACTTGCCGCACTGCCCTTGCAAGACATGCCTTGAGCAGCCACCGCTCCCTGCGGCCTTGAAGCCCAGTTCTGGGCTGCAGGAAGATGCCTCCTTCCACCTTGAAGAGCTCTGAAAGCTGCGAGGTGTGGAGGAAGACAGGACCTTCTCCAGGGAGGGAGTGCAGCTCCACAAGCCGAGCAGAACACGACCACACATGTCTCGCAGCACCAGGAATGGGATGGAAAGCAGGTACCACCTCCTTCTCTCCTGGCCACGTATGAGCGTCAGAACCTGGATCTGTGAGCTGAGGTCCTCTCCTCTCATGAGTGAGTCACTGGCACGAGATGGGCTGTTCAGGGGAGGAGGTGAACAGTTTGGACTGGGTTCAGGTGCATGGCAGGGGGAGTTTGTCATTCCTCCTGAGAAGCAATGCTCAGAAGCAAAGGCAGCAGCAGGGCTCAACTTGCCTGAAAGTGAAAGGGTGCGAGGGAGAAAATGCTGGTGCCTGAGGATCACACATGAATCCCATTGCACTGAACGCACGCAACTCTCTCTGCTTCTCTGCAGCAGCAAAGTACGCTGCAGCACATCTGAAATGGAGCTGTGGCACTTCCCTCCCTAGGATAGATGCACTTGGACAACATGTTGTAAAAGCTCTAACGAGAGCGGTTTCTTCAAGGAGAGGCAAACAAGATGAAGGTGAACATGTGGCCTTGCTTTTCCTACACCATATGACATTCAGAAATGTAGTGCCACACCTAAACCACTGTGCTTCAGTGCTCTCCTAAAATGGTGGCTGCTTTCAAGTCGAGCTCAGTAAAAGCTATTGTGGCTCCTGATGACCTCATCTGCAGACAGAACTGGCTGGACTAGAGAAACTGCGCTGGAAGACCTGGAGAAGAGACTAACTCCCACTGGGTGAGGCTACTAGTGAATGCTGCTGGCACGCATTTGGTGGAAAAGTTTGTGCTGGTTTGTTTGTACCCATCAAACGAGTTGAAAAAGGGTTGGAACTAGATGGTCTTCAAGGTCCCTTCCAACCTAAACCATTCTATGATTCTATGATCAACACTGACGCAAAACAGAGCAACACAAACCATATTACGACTGACCTTCAAGTGTCCACCACAAGACAGTCCCACATATATACAT
This sequence comes from Ibidorhyncha struthersii, assembly GCA_013398815.1. Lineage (NCBI taxonomy): Eukaryota > Metazoa > Chordata > Aves > Charadriiformes > Charadriidae > Ibidorhyncha > Ibidorhyncha struthersii. The sequence continues at coordinate 6,935 of VZSZ01001518.1, forward strand.
ATGTCTCAGACTGGGACGGTGAACTGGCAGCATGGAGGAGAACAGGTCACTGGCAGGCTGAAGAGGCTGCTGTCAGCTCCCTGGTGGCCCCAGAGCAGTGGTGGCCCCAGGGTGCTGTGGGGACAGGCAACCGTGCACACGGTGCATCAGAGGCGGCTGCTGACTTTCCGCAGTGACGCCACCAAAAAGAAACTTCCTTTCAAGGTCAAATTTGGCAAGAATGAGTTCTTGCAAGCGTAGAATACCACTGTAGTCAGTGCTAAACCCAAATCCTGTAATCTTTCTGCTGCTTATTCTAGAAATGCAGAATTTTGTTTCCTGGAAATACTGTGAGGAAAGCTGCCTGACCTGAGGTCTTTCTCCAAACATGTATTTTACACCACGTCAGTAGCTGCCCCGGCAGGGGCTGACTGGGCAGGGCCGGGTGGCCAGTGCCCACCCCACTGCCCCAGCCAGGAGCAGGACAGCTGGGGGCACCGGGGCAGCACCAGCTCCGGGCGTTGGGCACCTCCATGGGGACGGGGACAGGCCAAGGCCGGCTGGGGTGCCAGCCTGCAGGTAAGGGTCAGGACCAGGCCCGGTGAGGGGAACCAGGGTCAGACAGAGCTCCGGTTCAATACAGTCCCTCAGTGTCCTCAGGGGCCCGACAGTTGCGCAACATTTTGCAATGCCAGCTCATCCTTTAATTATATTAACAGCATATGTTTTACAATGATTAATTATCTGGTACATTTGAGAAGGTTTCATAATACCCAGAGGCAGCAGAAACATTTTTGTTATGAAAGGTGTCACGATTAGGTCAGAGTACCTGTTGCGAGTAGTAGGTGTCACGGCTGTGTTTCTGCGAGGGTCTGCTTGCTCTCTGCTAGAAGATAAAACCCTCGTACTTGTGGGTGGCTTTTCGTTCCCCTCTCTCTTGACCCAAAGCCTAGCAAATCAGAGAATCAGATCTTTTTGCCCTTTGAGAGGCACTTCTGCAGCCACCACGTACACGCCTGCGCTAACATTCCCAGAGGCGAAGCGCAGGTTGTAATTACACGCCAGTAATGTTGAAAATAGAGTACTAGCAGTGCATTAAGGAAACCCCCGAAGTCTGAAAGACCTACAAAAACCGAAATGAAACATGAAAGCTCTAGGCTGAGTAGACACAGCAGCGCGCACGTGTCCGTCTGCCCTGCTCCTCCCAGCAGCCAGGTGGGCGCCTGTCCTGGGGCAGGACGAGGAGCAGCTCCAGGGCTGCGGGGTGAGCGAGCACACGACTGTTCCTGCAGCAGCAGATCCAGACGAAGTCTCCTGTGGCCCCCTGTGTCCGCTCGCTCATTCCTGCTTGCCTCCCCTGCTTCTCGGATGCCCTGCACGACTCCCCACTGCTGCCTGCTGTAGCCCAGCAGGCCTGTTGTGCCCATGAAAGCAGAAGCACACTACGCAGACTCTGATATGACCTTGTTTGGCAATGTTAAATGGGACAGCTCACCGTTTTCCTGGGTGAGGGGCTCTCTATGCTGTGTGCACACCTTTGTACGGAGGTCTTAGAGCTGCCCAGAGGAGCTGGACTGCAGCTTGGAGGGGCTGTGTGTGGTGGTGCAGCACCTGGGCAGACGCGGTGCGTCCCTGCCCTGTGGGCACACACCGGCAAGGGCAATCGCTATCAAACGTAAAGCTGTGCTGGCCAGCAAGTAGGAGAGAAGGCTTGGGAGCCCCGTGTCAGAGAGGCGGATAGCGGGGAGCGTGGAGCATCTGAGAGCTCACCAGTGTGAGCCAGCAAGCCTGGATCTGCTCTGTGGCAGCTGGGGACTCCGGGGCAGCCACAGCTCCTGGCAGGACCTGCGTGGTGTGTGTATATACCTGCATACATATGCATGCACACACGAATACATGCCTGTTTTCCTCTACTGGACCTGCATCCTGAGCAGCCAGAGGGGGGGACCAGACAAGGCCGTTGGTGATGCTTGTGTCTGCGTGGGTGCCATGGTTCCTGTCCCTGTTGATCTGCATGGATGGCTGCGTGCCCACGTCTATGTCTGCGTGCTCTGTGCGTGTGTGTGTGTGTGTGTGTGTGTGTGTCCCCTCATGTGCCCATTGGAAACGTGCTTAGCCTGGGGACACAGTGCGGCAGCTGCCTCTCCTCTGCCAGGCTGATGGATTTGGCAGTCCCCAGCCACAGGGAATCCTCAACAGCCAGAGAAGGGGTCCTGCCGCACTGTCAGACCATGCCGGGGTCTGTGCCAAGGGTGAGGAAAGAGCAGCCACGCGGGGCTGTGCAGGGTCAGACGGCCTTCACACAAGCAAGAGGAGCAGTGCTGCCACCGACCATGTGCACAGGTACACATGTGAGGGAATCAGAGATCGCTGTGATGGAGGCATTCAGAAGAAGGATAAATCAGGCCGGTTTGAACTTCAAAACAAGACAGACATTCATTAGCAGCACACACTCATTAACAGCACCCTTCATGCCTGCAGCTGGTGCTGAACCACAGTCCTCCGCAGTCTCACGTGCCTGCACCGTGAGCACAGGAGGCAGCGGGGCTGGTGCTGGTGGACGGTGCTGGTGGCCACGCTCCTTGCAGGGCTGGTCGTAGAGGCAGAGGTGAGCAGGCTGATCCTGGAGGTGATCCCGGAGCCCAGCCGGTGTCTTCCCCCTCCCAGCAGCGCAGGGCTGTGTCCGTGCACAGGCCGTGGGCAGTGGCTGCTGCAGAGGGGCTGCCCCACGAGACACGTGGCTGCTTGGCCCATTTCCTCCAGCGCTGCACCAAGCAAAGAAGAGCAGTTCTTGCTAAATCCACTGAGATTTCCATGGAAGTAACTCAACCAAAAGCTGTAAGCTGAGAATGCTTGTCATAACGACAGAGTATTGGAAAACTAAATTTGCACAGAGGCTTGCTTTCAAGAGAAACAAGACAAATAGTTATTTGAAAGTCCACAGTGTATTAAAGAATTAGCTGTTGTCTAAGTGAACAACTGCCTGCTCTTCCTGTCGGTTGTAAGCACTTGAACTAGAAATCAAAACACAATAAAAAGAAAGCCTGTTAAACTTTCCAGCACGCTCCAGGTGGGTACCAGGGTGTCGCTGAGAATTTCTATCAATCATTTTGATTTTGTTTCTGAAACATGCCTTTACATGGAGGGGACTTTTACCTCAGATGTTGACTTTAGCTCCCTTAAAGCCTTTTATTTACATTCATTTTTATTCATCTTTAGTAGGCTGCATAGGAAAATCTTTGAACTGCTGCCATCAGCAGGAGGTAAAGCAGTGTAAAGCAGAAATTCAGCTTACAGAATGACAGAATGTTTGGTTTTATGAAAAAATGATATCCAAACCCATTTATAGATGAGAAATATGAAGTGGGGTTTTACTGAACATTCCAGTTTCAGGCAAATCCTCATACAATTGCATATTCCTGAAGATCTGCAATGCTTCTTGTGTCCCTCCAGGGTGGAAGAAGTTCATTCTAAAATTCAAAGACAGCCAAAAAAAAGAAACGTGATCACTTGCTCTCCTTCCCAGATCAGACCAATGACAAAATCCCTGTATTAGCAAGTCAGGGAAGAGGCAGCTGTTTTGCACCGGGAGGTACTGGTTCATTATGATCCCAGTAAGAAAGGCACTAAGGCTCCGTGAATTACGACCGAAAATGCTAATTATTAGAGAGGGCAGCATAGGTAATCTTGGGTCCCTTTAGATGCTGGGAACTGCAAGCTGTGCAGCACCAAAGAAGCTTCCAACCAACCCAGCAGGTCCCACCCAAGGAAGGGGTACCCCACTTCGGTCATTTGGGCTGTGACAGGGTTTTCTTACAATAAAACAGCCCTACTCATCGTTTGTACCATGGGACAGAACAGAGTCCTGCATGAGAACTCCTTGCTGCACTCCTGGACGAAGGCAGGGCCAGGCAAGGGGTGTAACTGCCGGGACCAAGTGGGTGCTGCCTGTGGGCTCCTCTGCGGCTGTCACCAGCTGGGGAAGCTCACCCTGCAGACAGGGGATGTGCCCGGCACCGCACAGCCAGAGGGCCGGCCAGCGCAGCACGGCACAGGCCAGCTCAGCTTAGTCCATGGGGACTCAGCAGCTCTGCCAAATTCCTCACTGACGCAGAGCATCCCTTCTCCTGCGAAGTGCCCTGCAGCATCACATGCCAAATCCTCTGCCTTCTCTAAAGCAGCCACTGCTTGGGATTTAAAAAATCACAGAAGCACAAAATGCGTCGGGTTGCAAGGGACCTTTAAAGGTCATCTAGTTCAACTCCCCTGCCATGGGCATCTTCAACTAGATCAGGTTGATCAGACCCTGTCCTACCTGACTTTGAATGCTTCTAGGGAAGACGCCTCCACCACTTGTCTGGGCAACCTGGGCCAGTGTTTTTATATAATCACAGAATGGGTGGGGGTGGAAGGGACCTTAAAGACCATCTCATTCCACCCCCCTGCCCTGGGCAGGGACACCTCCCCCCAGCCCAGGTTGCTCCAAGCCCCGTCCAACCTGGCCTT
>VZSZ01001518.1:30938-45674 GCA_013398815.1 Ibidorhyncha struthersii
CGTTAAACGTAAGCCCTTGTGCGCTCGGTGCCAATTAGTGTTTCATCGGGGAGGGTCGTTACGATATTTTTTCTCTCCTTGTCATGTTTTTTCACTGTTTGGCTACTTTTGCAGAGCAGTCACGGGCCGTTTCGAGGGCCCGACGTGGTGGTGTCTGCTTTTGCAGTTCTGGGGTAGAAGCAGCGTGACTAATAGGCAATTCTGAACCCAGGTATTTGTGATTTACCTTAAAAACTTGTGATTTACATTAAAAACTACCCTTTGTTGACAATGATCGTAGAGTTACCAACTTCAGAAAACAGTAAAATTACAAAAATCCTATTTGGCAAGTGTTATTTAACCTCTCTTTCCCAGAGGTCTTAAGTGAGAAGTTCACACTGCAGTTACCTATCTTGGCCTCCGTGTTCAAAGTGCGTTATGTTTTTAAATACAACCGAGAGTTTTATGACATATGTCAGTGATGTAATTTTTTGATGGCATACACATCTGCACTCTGTAAAGGACAAAAGCTGAAAAACAATTTCCCTTGTATGGAAATAGGCATTTGAAAATCATTCTCCAAGGGACTCAAACAATGAGAAGGAGCACGTGAAGACGTTCCGGTACTTGGTGAGGCCGTGAAACACGGTTGCATCAAAACGGGGAAAAAAAGCGGATGTAGCTGCTGTTTAGCCCTTGTTGTCTTAGCACTGAAAAGGGAAATAAGCGTGGTCTGAGACAGCCTGGCAGCTCTCTGCTGACCCCCTGACGCTGCGTCACGGTGTGGAAAACAGTCAGCATCCAGCAATAGTCATTTGGACCTGAGACCATGTTCATACGGGTAGAAAGATAGGGCTGCTTTTGGAATTAAATTGACTGCCTTTATTATTAGTATCGCGGTACTTATGCTGCTAACTGTTCTTAAGCCTGCAAGTTACTTATGTCTAAGGTAGTTAGTTAATTTAAAGCCTAGTCAGTTGGTTTGTTCAGTATCCCACGGTCATCACCACAGAGAGTGCACCGGCAAAGTTGTGTCCCCCACTGTTTTTTTTTATTTTATTTTTGTTATTTCGAAGCTTGACGAATCTGGAGTTGCTTTGTGAAGCTAAGAACCTGTAGGACTTTGAAGGAGGAAGCAGGCTCTTTAGGAACTGAATTCTTCCCAAAAGAAATTTTTCATAGTCTTACTTTATAGTGTTGTAGATCTATTGGTCATTAAGGATAACTTCATTTAAACTTTTCTTTCCTTTTAATTTGGCAAATATCTGATTTTTTCCATCGGTAAAATAGAGACCATTTCTCATATGTTGCCATTCCAGTTTGTATCTTACAGAGGGGACATCTGCTCATAAAATAGGCACAAATGAAAAATACACCAAAAAATCCTTGTCCATAGTCCAGAAATGGTACAGCTGCAAGAACAACTTTTAAGTCTGATGTAGCTCTTTTTCTGTAGTTTCTCTGAGAATGTAAATGCACGAAGGAAAGATGACAGCTTCCCAGCGCAGGTGGATGATAACGCCAGCAGCACCCTTGCAGACAGCATAGCTGCTCAGGTGCCCTGCAGTCACACAGCAAAAACCTAAATGTCCTTACTGTGGAAACTGTAGGTGTTCCCACGCAGAACTTCATTGCACGCAGCAGCATGAGCACCACGCAGGTGTCAAAACTGGCGTGTTTTCCCACTGCGAACAGTGGGGAAACTTGCTGGAATAGAATTGTGGGGGCTTAGGTTTTTAAGTAAGCCGGCCATTTTTTGTGACAATTACATCGGTTTTAACTTTGGGTGTGCCACTTGAAATTAAAAGGAGTGGCAGGAAGGGATTGCTGACTTGCGATGTTAGCTACGGTAGCATTAAATGTTACGGTCACCCTGAGTTGAATCTGCTTTCTGCCATCTCCTTCTGAGGGGACTGACCACCGTGGGCTCACCAAGAGTTTCTGGGATAAATCAGACTGGGAGATAACTGAGGTCTAAGTGGCTGTCCTGTTTTAGAGGAAGTGAACAGCTGTTTTCGTACGTCTGGTTAGTTGTTTTATTTTTAAATGGTATACTTACCATCAATGAGGAAAACAGGAAAATTACTCCTAATGTCAACTAATTCAAGGATGAAGGGAAAAATAAAAAAATGCTCTTCCAGTCTGAATGTGAAATTTAGACAGTCAGCAAGTTCTTTTCAGTTTGTTTTCCAGAATGTAACTTTATTATTGTAATTTTGAAGTTTATTGCTAAAATGAAATGCCATATAGGACACAATTCTATATGCAATGAATGACAAATCAGAGTGTGCTCAAACAATTCTCATCAAGGAAAAGGAAAAAGGGCAGGAGCAGACAGAAAGAAAAATCAAAATGACATCAAGGGATTAGTATGAGACTCTTTTCACCTGTCCCTACACTTAAAATTCTAAGTTTTGATTATTGACCAGTGTTGGTGTGGTTCAGTGAGAAAAAATTAGGACAAGTGATCTGAGCATAAATATTAGCAATGCTTAGGGTTGAAAACAGTTGACTAATGACCTGGTTAATTGAATTAGTATACAGGTGACAGCGCTGAACCTCCGTATTCAGCTGCCTAGTATAGGCATCCTAGCTCCACATATGCTTCTTGATTAAAAAACAGTGATTTTTCAGCTTTTTGCTCTAAGCAGTGGAATACGTTTTTTTGTGATAAAAATACACTTAGTCCTCTCTTTTCTAGTATATTTTATAAGTAGTGGAAGAAGTACAGCAATATAGTACAATGTCTCCAGTGGTATTTTATGTGTTATCACGGTAATTAAAGTCACTGACGTTGCTCTTCTCAGTGATTCACGCAGAATGCATTGTGTCCGAGGCACCGCGCATTGCAGAGGGGAGCAGAATGGCACAAGGTAGTCTGGAGGCAATAAGTATGAAACCATCAGTGATTTAAGAATATGTTTTTAATTCAGAACTTGAGGTTATTTTTATTTTCCCCTTGTAAAACTGAGAGGGGAGTGGTCTGAAAGAGACATCAGGAAAAAGGGGGGGAACGGCTCATCTTACAGCCCACCAGAAGGACATGGTACTTGCTCATTCACATTTTAGCACTGAGTTTTTTGAAGACTTTTTTTTTTCCTTTCCTGAACATATAGTTAATAGAGCGATTTCTGTAACATTTATACAAAATGTAGTAAAAACGTGTAGCTTCAAAATAAACTTTCATTGTATCTTTCCAGAAATGATTGTGCTGCCTGCATGTGCTTCAACTCTGTACACACAAATTTTATTTAACAAAAGTCATCCCCGTATTTTTATTTACAGCAAAGGCTCTTACATTTATGCATCTATAGTGTCTCTAATTACACAAGCGTTAAATAAAACATTTTGGATAGAGTATCTGTGAAGAGATAAATATTAGTTGTTCTGAAATTTAAACACAAAATAGCTAATAACAGTTACATAAAACTGCAAAAACCACAGTTCTGCTAAGTTGTTGATGCCAGAGACTGCTAATAAAATATTAGCACTAGTAAGTTCAGCTGCGTTCTGTCGTGGACCCAAATATCAATGGCTGAAATGTGCCAGAAAACCAGATGAAATGAATTTGCAAAATAATAAGCTTCTTGCATTTAAATAATCTTCTTAAACCAGGAAAAATGGAGAAATACGTTTCCAATTTTATTTCGTTCTCATTTTCTGATGCAGAAAGATGAGATGAGTTTACGTAGGAAATGTTGTTACAAGACGTGTATGGGAATACAGCTACGGTTAGGGGGTGATTTGTAGCTGGAATAGCCGCGTTTTGGATTTTTTCACCTTTAACACTTGTCTATCGAGAGCTGCTCCTTCAAAGCTCGTTTTGACACTGTACGAGATAGTTACCCTGTAAAATCTTTACAGAAATCTCAGTGTGACTGCATGGCAACTTCTAAAGTATAACTTTTAAAGTAACATTTGCTATTTCTTCTTTGGTTTAACAAATTTCTTTTTTTTTTTTTTTTTTTTTAAAAGAGAGCGAGATCCCTTAAAATATATGGTGATCTTTTAAAAACTGTAAATAAGTTGTAAGGAAACAGGAAAAATCCTTGTTTGACTGGAAGTTGTAAAAAAACACAGTAATGGTGACTTCTGTCTTTTAAGAGAAGACTTTAACTTTCTTTTTTTTTTCTTTTAACACGTAATTAATAATTCACATAGATTTTGGCACAAGTTTTTTGGAAGCTGAAAAATGACTATTTCTAATATATCTACTCTCTATTGGAGAAATTTTGTTTTTCAGTCTTCTTAGTACAGTAACAAGATTTACCTTTGCAGAGATGTTTTAGTGTTAATGTGTGGTATCAGGATACCTGTTTCCTTCATTTTAACACTACAGTGTTTTATCCTTGTGTTTGGACATAAATCAACAATCCAGAGGAAGGAAAGAATAATAAAAGTTGTTGCTGGGCTCCATAAGTGTCTTAATTTTTCTTGAAGGTTTCTGTACCTTGCATTTAACAGCAGCGGGATGTACCAAACCTGAATGTTTTAAGGCCCAATGTCACTGCCAGACAAGAGACTGTAAGACGGGGGCGTGTTTAAGTGGTGGAGAGGAGAGGAATCTGCTTTCGATACCAGACAAACACAGATGGGTTTTCGGGGGCAGTCCTGTATGAGTACGCTCTCCTCGTCCCTCTGACATGGGGGGTTTGTGAGTGCGCCGTCCTGTTGGACTGGATTCCTGCCACGGTTCACGTTCCCATTTGCAGTTTACTGCACGCGTACAAACTGTTCAGTCCTCTCTTTGACTTCCTTTAAAGCAAGATTACTGTTGCTTTAACGCATGTCGGGAGGGTGGCATTTTAACCAGTTTGTTGGTTGGATTTTTAATGCTTCCATCACTGATCGTCATCTCCCCAAGGAGAAGCCAAGGCTGCTTTAAAGGCTGCTTTAAAGAGAACTTGGGGTAAATTTTGTCATGGATGGCAAGAGGTGCAAAATGGTGATCTAGGTCATGGATCGTCCTTGATGTCTGACTTGTGCACTTCCTTGTATAGTAAAAGTAAATGTGTTGGTAACAGGCTTGCTTAGTTTAGTTGCTTTCTACTGGTGAAGTATGCTGTGGGCCACCCAGGACAGGCGCGCTGTACTGAGTGTTGTCCAAACAGCATCTTTCCTTGGGATGCTCCTCTGCCAGTGTCAGATCCTCTAGGCAGCGTGCTCTTCGGTTGCCAAAGCTCATTGGGTAAATTTTTTCTGAATATAGCTCTCCAACAAATACTTCCTACAGCTGTCCTATTTTAATTATGTTGTTCTAGACTCGAGTCTTAGATTGAACCGTCTGATTATAACAAGGGGTGCCTCTTCTGTCATGTGCTAGAGCTCAGGAAAATAGAAGCTGAGCAATAGGGTTGTAGGGGTTCCTGGCTGACATAGCAGGATGTGCTCCATCTTGTTGTCCCATCCCAAGTGTGGAATACTTACTTTTGATCCTAAAAGAGGCAAAACGTTACTGCTGGTTTCTTTACTGTGCTCTTTTCTTCTCTACTTATTCTGATTAAAAATTTATTCACTCCTTCCAAGTTCCACCACTGAGTTACAATATCATCCAAAGTTTGGAAAATGGCCTCTAGTTATCTTGCCAAAAGCTTTTCACTTCCACCTTCAAGTGTTCAGATTACTTTCCTTGGAGTTTTTGCCCTATACCTCCTTGACCCCAAGTAATCCCTTGACATAATTTCGAATAATGAGGAACTCATCTATGGAATTACGCAGATAACATTTTTGATGGCATATGTGATAGTTTGAAGGATACAGTCAAATTGTTATTTAATTGGAATACTGTCAATGTTGTCATTTTAAATTATTCATACATTTTGAAAACTATGATGAGGGCTAGAAAGTAACCAGCTGTGTAGTGGACTCAGTGGCCTTAAAGTGTATATCAGTTATCACACCATAAAAAGAAGAAAAAATGTTAAATGCCGTTTTGCAGCCACAGGTTATTTTCTGTGGCTTGGGAAAGGGAATATTCTGGATTGTGTGAATTTACAGGGTGGTATTGAATGTCTTAATGTTGACACTACTGCTGCATTTGGTCTTGTTTCTTGATGTTTGCTCAGTGGCATTTTTGTCTAGCCCATCGTTTTAGTGTTAGTGCTGGTGGCATCCGTACTACACAGGATCTAAGGAGACCCTACTACACAGGATATAAGGAGGCCTGCAGCCAACAAAATGCTACTGCTGTTCAAATAATTCTGAATTCTGGTCACCTTATCTATAGATTTTTTGACACCCTCCTTCTGGAGGACGAGGTGGGAACAGAGCTGCGGGTGGTGCTGGGGTAGGAGGCAGAAGCTCAGGCTGAGGTCTTCTGTGTGTGGTGTCAGCTGAGTCGGGTTTGCTTTGCTGCTCTGCCTCTTCCAATCCCCCGTGCAACAGGCAATTAAAGTGAGCGAGGATAAAGGTAGAAGAATGGAGGCAGTTGCACCAACACCACGAGCACAGCTTTTCTTCGTCTTCTGGGGAGAGCCTGTGCTGACCGGCCACAGTCAGGCAGTCTTACAGCTGGCTGCAGAAGAAATGACCTCGTGGGAAGGAGGAGATCCTGCTGCAGCTCCAAGGCAAGGGTTGTCTGGGAACGGCAAGCAAGGTAATCCAGACCATTCCTGAGAGTTTGAAGGATTTTCACAAGCGGTACCTTTTCTTACCCATATGACCATGGGACCAGTGTGTGCAGTGGTGTTCATCTGTGTTGCATTAGGTGAAAGACGAGGTTACCAAGCCAGAAGAAAATGCTGATGGTCACATACCACGAGATGTTTTGGAAACCAGGTGCGGACCCACTGCCTCTGAAACATAGCTCAGTCCCTGCAGGGTTTAGGAGCTCTGGTAGAAGTCTGCTAGACGTGCCAGAGCCAAGCTGGCCTCTGGGCTGCTTGCCTCTCTCCACACTGTGCTCCCCTGAGCCCTGGACTTAGGATGGCCACTGTGGGATGGACCACAAGTGTGCAGAAGTGCCTGAGCTCAGCACCAGTGGTGAGGGATCCCTCTGGCAGCCAGTGCGCAGCAGAAGTGTCCCAGCACCTCTGTGTCAGTAAGCGCGGCCCAAAATGGCTGGACTGGCTGGGGTGCTCACATCATCTTGTGCCCAGCCCGAATACACCCTGGTGATCCTGAGCTTTGACTGGCGTGTCTACCCACGCTTCTGATGGGGTTAGTTCCTGGCCTAGGGAAGGTGTTCAGTGGTAAGCTGGACCTAACTCACACTTAGGCTCAGGATTCAAAACCGCGTCAAGCCCCGACTCTTGCAGTTGTCATCTGCGCTGCCTCGCTCTGCATGGGGCTCTCCTCCTCCTGGGCTTGGATGGGGAACGTCTGTCCGCCTCCAGTCAGGGACCCCTGCAGGCTTGTATAGTCGGTCCCACAGTGCGGACAGTCGGTGTCCGTGTGGCGACGGACGGGCTCTTGCCTGGCGCTGGGTGATACCAGCCACTGTGACTTCAAGGTGAGTCTTGAGGATCTTCAGTGTTAGCAAATTTAGTCCAGTGTTTTTTGGTGTTTAGGGTGCATTGTGTACATGGGTTGCTAGTATGTCGTGCTTAAGAACAAAAGTAGGTTAAATATCTAGACATCTAAATTTCATACCTTCGTAAAATTATAAATGGCAGAGTTTCCTGCCAACAGCTATTCCATCGTTTGATCAAGTAAATGAAGAAGGCAGCTCAAAAATCCTGTTATCAGACTCAGATTTTAAACCCGAGGAGCCTTTAATGTATTGAGTTTCCTGCATTCATTTATGTTTGGCAAAGCAGAAATCCAGATCAGTAATCTCTCACGTCTTAAAAGGGAAGAGCATTTGGCTGGGACCTCTTGTTATTACATGGAGATGACCCTGCAGTGCAGGAAATCCCCGCAGGGCAGGTGGGATTTTAAGGCTCCAGGACTGTAATTCAAGGAAACGAGGATTATATTACCTCAGTAATTAAAATCCTACAGTGCAAAACTTCTCAGTGCATTTGTGGTGAGCATCACTGGAGCAGCATGGAGACTCACACAGAAGCTGTAGTGGCATTTAAGACTTGTGAAAGGAAAACATGTACTACTCAGAAAGCAAATTTTATACTAAACTCAGAGGGAAATAGTTAGAATGTGCTATTTTGCTCAATTTTTTTTTTTTTTTTTTACGGGGTGGACTTTGAGTGCACATTAAGACATTGCATTCTGTCTATAAATCTTACATTTCAAACAGGAGTTTGAGGTATTCGCCAGGGTGTTTTCATAGCATACACACTAATTTTTGTTCTGCATTACGGAACAGCCTCACCTGTGCTGTTAGAGCGATGAGGTCAGTGTATTCACAGCGTCTGCACGCCATGGGTATTAGTAAAACCCGTGTCACCATCTTTTAATTTTTAAGAAAGGATCGGCTGCAGCTGTACCCTCTAGCTCTCTTCTGTATAAGCAGTCACTTTATTTGAGGTGGTACCTCAGCCTGTCTCACTTGCACCCTTCTGTGTACCTTTCTGGTAAGAAGTACTCCAGCAGTCCCAGCTCCAGCGCAGCCAACTGCTGTGTACTGGGGTGAGTGGTGCGGTAAAGGGTGCAGACTGAGAACGTTGGGTGAAGTTGGGCAACTTCTAATTGCTGGGTGGTCATAACAGGTATGTTCAGTGTGGCTCCAGCAAAAGCCCTAGCGTACCCCTCGGTGCTGCGGGGCTTTGCAGTGGCACCTGGCCCTCCACCCATCACGCAGGGGGACCTCACCCTCTGCTGTGACTTGTGCACACTTCGCTCATCCTCTGCACGTCCTCTTCCTGCTCCACACACTCTCTGCCAGGGATGGACTGTGGAAGGTGTAGGGAGAAGAGCACAGAGGCTTCTCGGGGAGCCCACGGCTGGTGGTGCAAAGGGGCACCTGAGAGGCGCAGGGCCACGTCCTGGGAGAGTTACCTGGGCCACCCCGTGGATGATGGAGATAACAGGTGTGTGTGCCAAGACCAGGAGAGGAGGTGTCTGACTGATGGACATGCAAGATGCCGAGGGTTTGGACAACAGCTCTGTCTTTGTGAGGGAGGGAGGAGGTTGCCGTGTAAGGGGTGCACGGGGAGGACATCGGACACAGCCTGGAGATGGGGCACCTGCAGCCCACGGAGCGGCAGCATGGCGGGAGAGGGGAGCGTGTCAGTCCTGTGTTTCAGCCGTGAGCTGATAGCCACGAGAAGGGATTTCAGCATAAGAACTCCATCCGGGGAGAGGAACCAGTGGTACGCATGGCTGCCAGCTTTCATCCCTGCCGCTCGGCCGGCCCCGTGGGCAGCAGAGCCCGCGTCAAGCCCAGCCTCGGCACTGGGCAGCCTGGAGGGGTGTCCAGCAGGGCGCAGGTCACCCCCAGCCCTGATGGAGGGTGCTGCACCCCTGTGGCTCGCAGGCATGCTGCCCGGGCACCGCGGGGTGGGGGTGGGTGGGAGAAGGGTCCCACAGCCCCTGCTCTTCCATCCCCTTCCCACAGCAGCCCTTCCCACTCCCGTTCTGGATCCCATCACCGCTTTGCCAGGGAAGTACACTGCAGGCGCAATAAATTACAGACTTTCTTTTCAGCACAGGCCGGCCCTGAGGGTGACGGTGCAGAGCTGCAGTGGCAGTGGGTCAGGCACCCGTGCTGCAGAAGCACAGGTCTGTCCGGCCATGCTATACCCCTGCCTCGAGCCCTGGCACGCGGGGAAGTCCTCGCTGGAAGCCAGCCAGTTTGGTGCACTTTGTGATTTGTGGGGCAAAAGCTCATTGTCTCAGTTTGAGGTGAGTTTCAGTTATTCCTCAGGATGCTGCTCCTGACGCTCACCTAATGCTTACAAAACTTAATTTGCTTATTTAATAACAAGGCTTCCTTAATTCAAGCAAAGATATGTGACACATGGAGCTAAATACACTAGTTCTATTATTTTTTTAATTAGAAAAATAATAGTAAAACTTTGAAAAGCTTTTAATAGCAAGTAGGTCTTCTGTGATAAACTAGCTTTAATGACAGAAATTTCAAAGGCTAAAACTTATTTCTCATGCTTCATATATCCTCTACAGCGAGTTCATACAATGTCCATCTTTGGTGTATGAAGATGGAGGATGGAGCCTTGGTGGTCTGGGAGCAGCAGAGTGCCGCAGGCTGGGGCTGCTGCTCTCCACAATCCGCGTTCCTCCTCTGAGCACATCCTATTGGGGCACAGAGGTTTCTGTAGCTCGAGGCTAAAGAAAAGGATCACCTGCTGCTCATGGAAGTGGGGTGGAAAGTTACAGGATATAAACTATGAAATGCACCATTTTTATTAGGGTAAATAGCAAGTGTAATTTTTTTATTTTTCACTTACATAACGGTACCTGGTGAATTGAGCTTTCCTCAAGTTAGGCTGTTTACTCAAGGTGCAGTTTGACTTTCTAATCTTAAGTGCATTAGTAAAAGTGTTGAAAACAGACTGGGTAAAGGTAGTAATCTGAGGAGCAGAGTTAGGTTCAGGTTTTTGTTGTACTGTTCCTCTGAAGCGTCCTCTTGGCTTCTGTTACTACTGCAAGAGAAAAATCTAGTGCAAAGAGAAACTTCAGTGCGTGTCTGTTCTCTCTTATATTTGCTGTTATTTCTGAAATCCTGGCTATCATGCTTGAATTGTGACAATACAGGTAAGTGACTAATGCACAATTAAAAAATAGTTTCCTCTTGGAACAGCAGGGTTTAATGAGGGTGTGGACTATTTAATCAGTGAAGTGAGTGAAGTTCTTACTATTTCATTCTATATTGCAGAGATCTCCTTAAACCCAGTAAATACTGTTGGATTTAAGAAGTAAAAGTACTATGTTGCTCTTTACAGAAAGAAACCACCAGTAGAAATGAGGATGCTGTGAGGTGAAGGGTGGGAGGAGCTCAGGACTGGCAGTAGCATTGTACAGGTTTTGCTGAACCGCTTGTGTGAAGTGATGTTCTTTTGGCATCAGCTATAACTGTGAAGTCACAAGTGGCCATATACTATACAAAACTGTTCTCCAGAATCTTAGAAAATAATTCGCTGCTGTATTAGGTAATCAAGCACGTATTCTAGAAGCTAGAAGTCTTAATTACAGTGTTTCCTGCCTTGAGCATGGCAGCTTTCCTTTAATTAAAAAAAAGTGGCAAAAAAAGAGAAAGCTGTGTAGCATGAACTGCTCTTGCATGGTCTGCATGTTGGTACGGAGGAGTAAGTGCAACTGCACTACTGAAACGCCTGTTTGTTTGCCGCTTGTTCTTGGTGTTACTCCATGCCTATGTTTTCCAGGTTGCAGCCAGAGCAAAAGTGAAATCTCTGCCCCTTGCCTCTCTGCAAATACCTTACCTTACTCTCTTTTTGCGTTCTTCTTGAGTAATTAGGACTGCTAGGAAGCACAGGACAAGAGGGTGTGGGGTGTTTTTAGTTTGTGTCCAAAACAGTTTTCAAAACAAGTGCTGCATTTCTGAAAATGAGGTGTAGATGTGGAAGCCCGTGAGCACAGGGTATATTTTCCAGTTCTCCAGAAACATCAAATGAGCTTTGCAGGTCTGAGTGGGCAGAGGTTTTCCGAACTGTAGCTGAGGTAACTGAAGTCTCGCCCCTGCTGTAGCTCTTTGCAGTTCGGGTTGAACATCCGCAGGCACATTTCCCACCCCTCCCGGTTTAAAACGCAGCACAAGGTTCTGGTTTACTGCTTGGAAGTACAAACCAAAGCACCCAGAGCAACTCCCGCACAGCCGTCTCTTTCAGTGAAATGTCCAATTTGAGGAAGAATCATTGTGAAGAGAGTTCTTTCAAATAAATTAATTGTAGAATTTGCTGTCAGTTGCTTCCATTTCCATTTAACTTTAATGTTAATCAAAGTTATGTTTTATTTCATCGTTAATGTGTCACAATAATGCTGTATTGTTATTTTCAAAATTTATTTCCCGATTTTGGGAAGAAACCAATTTTAAGACACACTAAATACCAAAGAAATTAGAATATATGCAAAATTTAATTTGTGCAATATTGCAACACCTGCAGATGTATGAAAGATCAGAAAATAATTGCTTCTCATTTGAAAGGAGTTTTGAGTTTTCTTGAATATGTGGGCTTGTGTCATCTGAATTTTTGACTTTATAATATTTAAAGACTGTCAGTAATTCTGGCTAACTTCCTTTAAAAGGCAAATTATGTGCAAAAATAATCTTCAATATAGATATTAAGTTGAAGAATCAAATATTTGGAGGTGAAGCAATGCAGTTTTAATGTTAAATGCTCATCTTTAGTAATATGTTACATTAGTTATAAATAATTTATCACAACATTTTGTTGCAAGTTACTCATAAAAAATGTTATTGCATAGTATACCTTGTCTCAAACTTGGAGACTTTCCAAGTCTCAGTTCTAAAAGGTATCTTGGTGTGAAGGAAATTATCTTGGTGGTTTAAGATCTTTTTAATGGCTGAGACCTGTGATACTGCACAGGTTAATGCATATGCTGGAATTTGAAGTCAGGGACTAGAGATGAGTCTGAACTGAGAAGAGCTGAACGCTGCGAGGGCTTCAGTGCCTGGAGCTACTTGTTGGCTGTGGCAAGGTCTGTGGGGACACTTAGGGAACAGACAACTCTGGTCTCAAACTCAGGAGGAATTTTGTTTTCCTGAATAGGGCTGATCAAATTTAACTGTTTGTCAGGTGACGTTCCCAATTTGGACAGTTGCAGACTTTTATATTAATTTGCAATATGATACTACAGTGCTGTGCAAAGATTTGGTCTTTACTGAGTAGGTTTAAAACTTGAACACTACTTTGGTTTTTGTCTGGGTTTATTTCTTACATAATAACTTGACATGAAATCTGGTTTAAAGACGGGATGTATGAAAGGACAGTTACAAAAAGACAATTTTTTGTGTGATCCATCTCAGTGTGTAGGTTTCTGTAGTTGCTATACAGTTTTAACGTGATAGAATGTTTTTTAAATGCTGGGAAAAAGTCACAGAAATAAATAGCACTAAAGAAAAAAATTGAAGTACTTGGAACAATAAAGCCTGATGATAAAATTGCCCAGGCATTTAATTAATATTTTGAACAGTATGCAGTGAACGATACGGAAATACGCAAAGGCTTTGGTTCAGCAAAACACTCAAACACGTGCTTAACTTCAAATGCACGCTTGTGTCCTCTAGATTTAGGATTATTCTCCTGTAAAGTTAAGTACAGCTCAAGTGTTCTGCAGGTGGTGGCCAGGGTGTTTCAGCCTCGCCTGTTGGCGCTGTGGCACTGGCACCCCCATGGTCTGACTGCAGGTTATGAGAGGAGTGCGCGTTGCTGTGACGAGAAATACCTTGGTTTGTAGTGACAGTACGGGAGAGAAAGAGTGGCACGGTCATGGGGCAGCAATTTTTAAGAAAAAGACTTTGCTCCACTTGACACACCCCTGCAGCCTCACAGTCTTGCCTGGGTCCTGTCGCTGCCCCGGGCAGCCACCTCGGTGAACGGGCATTTCCCCATGTTCTGCATGCTGCAGCGCGAGGAGGGCATGCAGGCAGGCTCAGCTTTTCCGGGACCTTGATTCCAGGACCCTGATGTCCTGTTTTAAATTCTACTGTAACGGTCATTTAAGGCTTTTTTGCAGGTCTAGTAACTTATTTTTGAAAAACAGCAAAAAATCCCACCCAGGTAAAGGCGATGCACTCTGGTTTTGTTTAGCAGTAGCTGTTAAAAACTGTTCCACGCAGTGCAGGACCATGGTCCAGGGCAGCTGGTCAGTCAGCATTAAGGTAGCACACTTCCTTTTTTACATTTGCTGAATCATATTAATAAAATCCAGAACATAGTACACTCTAGATAATATTTCTTTTCACTGCTTGATATATTTGATATAGAGCGATATTAGTGAAATCAGAAATGGTATTGTAATGTTTCTCTTTTTTTCCAAAACATTTCTACTTCTGGTGGATGTATATTGTCTTATCTCTTCAGGGCAGATAAGCAGAGTTCTTTTCAAAATTTGGACAACTTTTTCATCTGGTAGGTGAAGAAATACTTTCCTCACTTAAGAAATATTCATATTTTTATCACCTTTTCAACAACAGTTGAGGGAAATCTTAAGTACTCTGCTCCTTTGACTGTGTTAGATTGCTGCCTGAACATCGTGTGAGGTGAGCCCCTGATTTCTAGCTGCTGTGAGGAGCGCACAAGAGATAGTGAGCATCCTCTCCGCAGCCTTTACAAGACACTCTCCTCTAACATCGATAAGCCAGTTCACCAGGAGGCAGGTAGAAGAACAGGGATCCTGTGACTTTAGAGCGAAGCTGTGGAAAACATTAGTAGCTGGGGAAGGAGGGTATAAATTCCTGTCCAACACATGCATGCGGACGTTTACTTTGTAAATGCAGCTGGTAGCTCTGGTGAAGACAGGGCCTTCCTTTTGCCACTCCACACCATATGCTGCCTTTCTGATCTCGCACGCCCGTGTGAAAGCGTGGCAGTACTGGTGCAGGAGACAGGCATGCGCTGGCTCAGCCCTATTTGTCAGAAACTCCAGCCAAGTCCCACCAGGTAGTTGTAGCTGGACCTAATCAACATGGACGTGGAGCCCTGTCCGAAGTATCACAGAATCACAGAACGGTTTGGGGTGAAGGGACCTTTAAAGACCGTGTCGTTCCACCCCCCTGCCCTGGGCAGGGACACCTCCCCTCAGCCCAGGTTGCTCCCAGCCCCGTCCAACCTGGCCTTGAACACCTCCAGGGATGGGGCAGCCACAGCTTCTCGGGGCAACCTGCCCCAGGGGCTCACATCCGCACAGGAGAGAATTTCT
>VZSZ01001518.1:50908-73467 GCA_013398815.1 Ibidorhyncha struthersii
TACCGTGTTTTCCCATTAATGCCATGAAGCAGTTCAGAGCAATCCAAAGGACCTCGAGCTCATTCTCATGCTTCCATGAAAATTTACGCTGTTGGGAAGCAAGCAGAGCCCAGTTGCAGAAGGGGAAGAAGGTAGTGGTTATGCTGGTTTCCTTCACGCCTCTCTGCTGTCCCATGGTCTTTCTTTGGCAAGAGGGGTGGAAAACACCTTCTGCACATCATCCCTCTGCGTTACCACAGTTGTGTTCAGACTGCACAAGGTACGGGGCGAACCGCCCAGGTGTCGGCTCTTTGCAGCCAAGCCGGGAGTACTGTGACATCCCCGGGTCTGCTGCTCATGTCACAGCCCTCCCGACCTGCATCGCGGCTGTGGCTGGGCAGGAACAGGTTGTTCTTCTGGTGTGGATTCTGTTATTGCAGCTTCCCCCAGCAGCTGACCACCTCTGCCCTGGTCGGTCTGTCTGTGAAGGCACTGGGCTTCCAGCACAGAAGAGGGTGAGGGACAAAGTCCTCCCCAGGAGAAGGTCTCCTCAGCGAGTGCCTGCCCTGCTCAGCTGACATATGGGTATGGCACCAGCGTTAAGGAGCCTCAGAAAACTGCTCAGCAGAGAGTTTCCTCTGGATTTACTGGCCAGGCTGTGTTTTTATAATCTGGCAGATGAGGCGGGTTTACCTGAGACATGCGTTCGCCCAGTGCATTGAACTGCATGCCAGTGATGGAGGGCACAGTGCCGCTTCTACCAGATCAGCTCGAGTTGTCTGTGAGTACTGAGAAATGCTATCCCTTTCTAGTGATGACTGGAAGCATATCACTTTGCCACCCTTTTTAATTGAAAGCTTCGACTTGTTCATGGTGCAGAGAAGAGACAATGCTCTGTAGAGGTCCTTGCTTTTAATTTTTTTTAAGGAACTGGAATCTAGCTACGTACTACATAAAACTGCCAGTAAGAGTTAACTATGAAAGAGACAAAAGGCAAATCAGATGAGCAAAAATGGTCCAACCCCAGAATATTGTTAGGGCAGCAGATAAGCAAGAGGTGTGGGGGATATGCAGTTATTAGACCAGTCACAGAGCCATAAAATAGGACTTGGAGGTTAAAAAGCTGAAGTAAGTGGCACCACATAAACAATTAGAGTCAAACGTTGATCCCCTTATCTGTCAGTCACGCCACCAACTTCTGTAGCCATTGGATTGGCAGTCGGACCATGAAATACTGGTATTTTCATTCTGACGGATGCCCAGAGGGAGGTAAGGGAGGCGTCTGCATGGCTGTGCCTCGTACCTGCTTTGGCTCCATCCTGAACCTCTGATGAAATCCCAGATTCGGGTTCCTGCTGACACCCCTTTCGCTCACCCCCGTTTGCTTCCCAGGCCTTTTTCATCCCCTTCTTACCCCTCCTTTGATTTCAGCCAGAGGATCAGTTTGAACATGCCAAGAGGAGGGTTTTGCAGTCTTGCACTGAGCCTGTGAACAGGCAGGCAGATGAAAACGATGCCTTAAAAGCCCACGTGGTACAGAGTTCCCGTGGGCTGTAAGCTGCCCATCCTTCTGCAGTGGGACTGTGAGATGGTATCAGGCAGCAGCAGTCTGTCCGGGCACAGCTCCGCTGCCGTGGGAGGCCGTGCAGGCAGCCTGCCCCGGGCTCCCGCAGCAGTACCCTGCCCTCTGCTCCAAGTCTCATTGGTCCTGCGGACCCCAGGACAGAGTGTTTACTGCTGGCCGTACTGCTGACCTTCCTGTTCCTGGAACTCAGGCACATGGGTTTTCTGTCTGGGAATGCCGCCTGCTGCTTGCTGGAAGACGAGAGTGGGGTGTGCGGCTCCAATCTCCTGCGTCCCAGTGCCCNCCAGCTCTGTGTGTCACGGCAAGGGGCACTCGCTGTGCGCCCGTGATGTCTCCCACGTGGGGCGGATGGAGAGTGAGAGGCAGCTGCCTGGGGACAAAACATGACAGTTGTCTGGCTGCAGCAAAATTACACTTTCTGTTGAGTAATGCAGAGTTCCCTGGCCTCTTGGAGAAAAATTAAAAAGCTTCAAAGCTGTGGAGTTAAAGCACTTGAGATGAATTTGTTATTCCCACATTCAGATCATCTGGTTGCAGACTCAGGGATGCCAGATCCTTCAAATACTCTTCTCAAAGTTGTGACGACAGGCATGCCTTATTTTATAAACTGAATTACAGTATGGAGGGCGAGGTGAACACCGTAACAAAACTCATGGCTGCATATCGTCAGTTGTGGTAGGCCGGGTTAAAATGTCACTGGTGCAGTGTTTTTGCATTTATTTGTTTCTGTGATACCATTTTTTTTTTAGTCTACATGAGTAGTATTACAGTAAATGTTTGTGTAGTTTGAATTTCTTTAGTTGAACATGCCTACCTGAATATCCGAGGTAAGAAGGGCTGTTCTGTAATAACATTTAGCTATGGGCTGTTGTTCGTACCGTTTTATTGTTTTGCAGTTTGAATCTGACAAGGGGATGTTTTCCTTGTGCAGTTTTCCTCACACGCTCGTATTTTTACTGATGATAGCCCATTTTGATGATGTGAAAAGTGACTGCAGCCTTAACATTTGTTTGAAAGTAGTTTTACTCATTTTTTCTAACAATTTTACTAGTAAAAATAATGTTACTAGGATTTTGCAACTCCTTGCTCAAAAAGCAGCATGCTATATCTCCTGTGTATGCTATATTCAGAATTGCTGATTTTTTAGTGCTTAAGGTTTCTTTGCTCAGTTGGTGTGAAACTATTCTAAAACTTCATGACTTTTGGTTAATACGGTTATGCTGTTGGTCAGAAAGTTGCAGCTTTACAACCTGATGCCTTAAAAACCCGCCCAGGAGGCACTGGTGGGGCTTTGTGGCTTCACAGATTTACATTAGTTTCCATGTTATTTATGGGGGATAGGGAAGACTCATTCATCCATTGCAAAAAAGCTGTTTCTGAAACTCCAGCTTCCTCCGTTTTGAGCCACCACGACAAAGATACTTTTTTTCCTTTTCACACAATGGTGCTTTGCACAGCTCCCACCCTCGCTGCTCCCTGACGTCCTGGCAGGAAGGAAAGTCATTTTTCAGCCGGGAGGGTGATGGCGGTGTCCGCGGCCAGGACGTGGCCGGGTGGGCGATGGCGGTATCTGCGGCTGGGTGCCATCCTCATGTTGCCACCACCCCACTGTCCCTGCGGGCCCGGCGCTGTCGATGCCCTCTGCCGATGGCTGGGGAGGGGTAGTGGGGGGCTGCGGGCTTTTGTTCTGCGCCCAAACTGGCTACATAGCCACCGGCTTTTTACTTCTTTCTGCTGTGCAAGGTGCTGTGTGAAAACCCAGTGACGGTAAAGGGACAGGGTCATTTCCTCGCCCCTTTCTGACGCCGACATTTTCAGGGGAATGGATTCCCAGGACAAATGGAATCCGCTGCATTTAATAGCTATGAGAAATGGATTTTCATAAACTTTTTATCCCAAGTAACGGAACTCTTCTATGGAGTGTAAATGGTGTTATGAAAATGTAAAGTTCATTAACAAGCTGTGTATTTTTTTATCCACTTGAATGTAATTTAGAGATTATATACTGTAATAGGATTTATAACATTATGCTGTTTAATCTTTATGGTTTTACAAACACGTTAAGTACAGTTGGCAGAACCTACCGCTTGCCTTCAGTGTACGGGTGCCCTGACATAGGAAAACAGGCAACACATGCTTATCTACACAACTTTTTTTTCTTTTATTGGCATTAACCGAATTAAAGAAATCTCTACAAGCAGTATAGAATATAAACCTGATGAATTCAGCATCTTATTTTCAAGGATAAGGTGGTCCTGCTTTGAGGGAAACTTGTATTAGGTATGGAGGGTATTGGTATCTTCGTGTCAGCAGGCTGCTGTGCTTGAGGATATGCTTTAAAAAGCAGCTTGGAAAGTACCACAGTAGGTAAGGAAAAGCCAGCATTTCTCTTGCACCAGAGGAATAAAAGTTCTTTACTGTCGTGCAGTATATGAAGCTCTAAACCAAATGGTTTGGGAACAGGTAGTTTCTTCTCATTTACAGTCTAGGGTGTAAAAGTAAAGCAAAGTGAAAGAACAGAAATTTGGGAAAGGGCAGTGAAAGCAGATGGTACTGTATGGGATGATGTAGAACAGCACACTTTTTAATGAGTATTAAAGTGCTAGTCCAAGTCAAGCCATCCTTCCTCGGTACAAAATACTTCTAGGCATTGCTTATGCTTTTGTGCTTTCTAAAATACATCTTTTTAGTTTGCCTTTTAACCCTTAGAATATCCCACAGAGATAAGCCTCTGCAGGGTTTCATATTACTTAGGATTCAGAACCTCATCTGCCCCTTTCTTGTTCCAAAAAGACCCCAAACACTTCCCAGTAGACCTAATTTTGATGTACCCCATCTCGCTTGGTTTTGGCTGGCTGCAGGGAGCTGTGCACTTCTTTCCTGTCTGGAGCAGCTGGTCAGAGATTGCCAACACAGCCGTATACCAACAAGTATTCCTCGTCCTGAATAAGGTGGGGATTACCTTTACTTTGTGATGAGTTGCAGCCACCGGTAGTAATTAAGAGGCATGATGACGCTTCGTCTGTGCTGCTGTGTTGAGTACGAACTGTTGTCTTTGGGAAAAGGAGAACCTTCCAGACTCTTCCAGCAGTCGTTTTGTCGTTAGAAATTTTGATAAATGTGCTAGAGAGGAGGGGTTTAAGAAAACTTGCTGAGTTCAGCATAAGGCGTAACGTAGAAATATGATTTGTATTCATGTTCTGTCATTGTTGTATTTCCACAACAATTAATCAGGTGTTACACCTTCAAAGGCTGTATGTAATTTTACACTGATTTTGAGACACAGGGCTGGTTTTCCCCCCATTTCAGTCTACACTGAAAAATCATGGAAACCCTACTGATCTGCTGAAATGCAGGACATTTCAGAGAGAGGGATGAGAGATAAGATGACAAGGTGCATCTCATTAAATAAAAAACACAGTTTCAACATTAATCCACTGTAGCCTGTTGTAAACCAGGTGGTGCTGGCCCCAAGAGCTTAGCCTACACCAGGGGCAGCAGGTTGCTGCCCTTCACATGCAGAAGAGAAGCAGAACAAGCCTTGTCTGTTCAGCTTGGCAGGCCTTTTTGTGAAGTGGTGGAAATTAGGGAAATTCAGAAGCTGGAGGTAACTTTTCCTGTTCTTCCACCCAGAACAGTTTACAGCTCATGAGCTTTTTTTGCCTTTTTTTAAAAAAAAGCACTATATAATGTATCTATCAAAAGCACTATGTAAGCATCTAGAAATGCGGATACCTGCCTTGCAAAAGTCAAAATCAGAACCATTTTTAGATAAAAAAAGTGTCATACACAGCGTGAGTATTTACAGGGATGGGAGAGGAGTGCCTGCCTGCCGCCCCTTGTCACAGGCGCCCTGGCTGACTCCGCGGTGCCCTGCAGGGCTTGCAGGGCCACAGCTTGAGCGGCCTCTCATCTGTGGTGCGCTGAGAAACCAGCCGCCGTCTGGTCCCCGGCGCAGCCTTTGTCCGGGGGCTTACAGGGGTTGCTGGACCCCCGGAGCGGCTGCGTATGGCAGCTCCCTGCCACCGCCGCAAACGCTGCCTTCGCGTCGGCTCTCACAATAACTTCTCCTCCTCCTCCTCCAAACCCTGTGCTTCTCAGCCAGGTCCTTTCATCACTCGGAAAGGTCAGATGGGCTGAGGGTAAGATCCCCGCCTCAGAAAAAAATTTCTTGGAGAAAGACATCCAGAAATAAAACAGGCATGTGAACAGTGCGGCTTCAACAAAGATATCCGTTTGTCAGTAGATGTCACCCTGTAAACCCACCTAAAATGTCCTTTTCTTTCTCCTATTTCCCTGTATAGCTTTTCTTTATTTTTTTTCACAAAAAGTCAACTTTTTAGCATTTCGGTGATTCCTTAGAATGGATCTTTTCTTTGCGTAAAATAAGCTTTGGATGTTTATTTAGATGTTCACTGAAACTGTGTGGAGAGCAGTAATTGTGTTGTACTAGAGAATTAATCCATTTAGTCATGGGAAGCACTACTTAGCCTTTTTTTCTTTTGTCTTTTTTCAGTGTAACTGGCAATTTTAAGGAACTAAATTTAGAAATTTAGTAATGATATTGATAAACTTTTTTTCGTTTGGGAGGAAATGCAAGCCCCTTCTATACTACTATTAGCTTATTTTCAGAAAAATTGTTGCTTTCTGTAAAACCATATTTTTGTGCTTCTGTTCCATTTATTCTTCAACTTCTAAACAGTCAGTCTTCTTGTAAAACAGATGCTTCAAACTATTTTATGGAGACTGCTAAGCCAGCTTAGGGAATCTTAACATTTAAGCATACAGTTGTCTACTTAGAGCCCTAGACCGGTAAAATAACGAATATAACTTGCTGTATCTATTGTACGTTGCCTTTCACTTGCGTTAAAGCAGTCATGCTTGGGGTTTTTTTTTGTTGTTTTTTTTTTTTTTTAACCTCCCTGAACATGTTCGGGATCTCACTGTACGGTGCTGCTGTCTCTGTTAGAAACGCAGCAGGGAACCATTTGTTTACTGGCTGTTAAAACCGCTTCCAGTGAAATTTCAACGTGTCTTCATTGGCCTTGGGAGTGTTCAAGGGAGAGCGTTCAGCCCTGTGGGCGGCAGTGGGTCTGGCTGCCCACAGCGCGTCGCCGGCAGTGGCCAGTCCCCAGAGGGGCAAGTGGTCCCCGTCAGTGGGCTGGGGCGAGGAGGGGTGACCGGCCACTGCCCTGCGCAGAGCAGAGCAGGGGTGACACCAGGGACGGGTCTTGGGCTTCGTGGGGGAACACCATCCATAGCTGAAAGCAAAGCCACCGATCCCCCTGGGGACTGAGGGGGCGAGGCAGGAGATGTTCCTGAGCAGCACGGCCGTCCTGAGGGTCCTTCCCCTAAAGAGACGGACATTGTGAATGTGTCTGCCGTCTGTCCCTGGAAGAGTAAACCCGAGGCTGTGGGGAGAGCACTCCTGGTACTTGGTCGGTGGAAGACTTTCTAGGCCTGCCTGTGGGCACCAGTGGAGGTCAGTGCCTCCAGGGGAGCCCAGCCTCGCCTGACTCCTGTCCCTCATGACAGCGCCTGCTGCCCGTCCTGCATGGGTGCCCTCGGCAGCATCGCGGTACGAGGCCGGGCTGTCTCAGCAGCGTCTCCAGGCAGAATGGGCAGCATCTGCCCTGGGCTAAACACCCATCGGCAAACCGTGCGCTTTTTGCTCACTTCTTCTGTACATCTGTTTGTTCTCAACAGCTGAGAATGCTTTTAGTGGCATTTAGTACAGGTTGTGAAATGAGAGGGGGGAGGTTGTAGTCAGCTTTATTTGCTTCGCATAAAATCGATACACAGTGATATCTACCTTTTGTCCTTGTGGCCTTTCACTTACACCGTTATATTTCATGGTTTTAGGAAAATGTTTAAAGTAGCTGAAAATACATTAGAAATTGTAGCATCTGAAGTGCTTAGAGGTGATCGAATTGCAGCGGTTTTTGAATGCTGAAGCGTTTGATGCTGAGGACTGATGGCCAGCTTTTCGCTTCTCCCTGTTTCCCCTTTGTACTTCTAGAATGGTACACAGGTAGAAGGAAATTGTTGAAAATATACCAATGAATGTGTCTATCAGCTAGTATAAATCTGATGGAGTCAGCAGTTTGCCTGCAACATCCCAGTCCCTCAGAAAGAGTAAGTTAAAATGAGTCTGTTAGGGCTAGACCAAAGCGATGTAAGGACTGGGTGCTGCAGCTAGATGTGTTGGTTGTTATTCTGTTATACCATGTGCATGGCTGGCACCAGAGAATTACAACTCAGGTTTTAGTATCTTCTTGTCAAATACAATATCTTCATTATAATTACGCAAAAGTAGTACACCTTTTTTTGCCGTAAT
Source organism: Ibidorhyncha struthersii (assembly GCA_013398815.1). NCBI lineage: Eukaryota > Metazoa > Chordata > Aves > Charadriiformes > Charadriidae > Ibidorhyncha > Ibidorhyncha struthersii. The sequence goes on from VZSZ01001518.1 coordinate 58,810, forward strand.
TGTGTATTAAGTGTGTGTTAAACTGCACATGATGAACAGACTATCTGGCAAGAGTAGAACAGGTAAAAAGGTAAGATGTACGGGGTTATTTGTTACAGAAATACATTTTTTTTTTGTGTTATCATCAGCGAAGATTATTGCACATATCAGTACTTCTTGCAGTCAGAATCCGAATTTTAGGTGTTTAAAATTGTATATGCATTTATGTTTTTAAATTTTATCATTATACAAAACTAAAATTTGCAAATGCATTCAAACAGGATACGCATGACACTTTATGGTAGTCTCAAATACTCTTTGATTGCTGTTCTGAAATGAAGTCTCAAATAGAGACAATGGGAGGATGGTGAAGGGGCTCTGTAAAATTGCGCGTGTATGGAGAAGAGGATTGTTGAAAAGTTTTCGTTGTGTCTTCAGTGCAAGAACCTTGGCAGCATCCAGTGCAACTGGTGTTTGAAACGATGTTCTTCTTCAGGCTCTGTGTCAGTAAGCTGTGTGGCTTCGTGCCACAAGGTGCTCCGTGCGCTCAGAAAACCCATGAGGAGCTGCCGGCAGCAGGGGCAGCCCAGAGAGGTTTCGGTGCTCTTGTACTTCTCCTGAGGTGCCAACTCTTGGCCACAGCTGGAGACAAGAGTTGGCCACGAGTATTTGGTCTGAGCTCCTACAGCCGTTGTGTCCGTGTAACACGCAGGATGCCTCGAAGGCCGCCGGTAGCCCCAGCCCTTTGCGGGTAGAAGCGGCTGTTAAATGTAAAGATACATAGTCACTGTGATTTGCCGCTCTTTATTGCTCTGCTGTGATCTGGCTCCTTTGCGTGATGAAGGCAGATGGGCGCATTTGGAAGCGGGCGTCTCTGGGTCCACAGTCCGTACTGCTGTGGACACTGGAGCTCCACACAGGTTAGCAGTGCCACTGAGCAGACNCCACTGTTGCTCCTTCTGGCCCTGGTCCGATGCTGCCGGAGCCGGTGCCATTGAAGAGTGACCTGACAGCGGGGGAAGATGGTCTCCAGAAGGTGGGTGAGAGCAGGGCTGCACTGTGTGGGGGACGGCTCAGAGGTACTGCAGGGGGTTGGCATCAGGGGCTGAGGGGGTTGGCATCAGGGGCTGCTCCGTCCCCACCAGAGGGTCCTGTCCTTCCGCCAGCCCCCTGTGTGTCAGGGCTGGTCTCGGCTCCAGGGGCCCACATGGAAGAAGCAGAAGTTAGTCTTTCCTTCAGTGGGCGTTGGGTTCCCCTGTGCCAAACCATCTTGGTTGAGACTGTTTGATGGTTGAGAGCTCTTCCCAAGCCAGCTTGTGCTATGAACCTCATCAACACACTGGACACCTCTCTCACTTCTGGGAGGCTTCCCATGCCTGATGGCTGTGTTGAAGTGTAATGTTTGCAATTCTCCCTAAAATACCCCTCTGCTTCTTAGTCCAGAGGGCGAGAGGTTGGTTACTTACTCCACATCCAAAATCGTTTTTGATGTTTGCATCTGAGCAGATGGAGCAGGAGGCTCTCGTGCTGCTGCTGGTCGGCCAGTCCTGGGGCTGCAGCTGCCTGAAGCCACGTCCTGGCGGCCACGAAGGGCTGCGTGAGCCTGGGGCAGGAGCAGACAAAGGGGTTCGGTCGCCCTGTGGAGATCTGGGTTGTCTGTCCGGCTATGGCCGGTTTTCTTTCTCTCCCTCTTTTCCTAAGACATCGGTTAATGTTGATTTTGCACGCCTCTCCATGGGTTGGTGGATATTGGATTTGCCCATCAGTGGCACGGAGGGCTGCCGGTCTGTTGTTGTGATCTAATGAATCCTGGCTTCACTACAAAACGGGCTGTGGTCAGTCAAGGTGACAATATGAGCCGGTCGGACACCCCGGTCCAGTCACATTGTCCGGACAACCAGCAGTACCTGCGCTTTGGGTAGCAAAAAAGTAGACAGAGTGCTCTGATGTGCAGCTAAAATGTCCAAAATCTGTAGCCTATTCTAATATTTTAAAAAAAAGGTCTAAAATTGGTCTCCTAATCAGACTTGGCCTGCTAGAGGTTTAATACGTATTTAGAAATTTAGTTCCAAGCACCTCTTTTGAAATACCTAACCATTGCCTCTGACTGGACGGTGCTGAGTACACAGCACTGAAGCAGCACCTCATCTGTAGCGGTGGGTCACTTGGTGCCACCTGCCAAAACGTCATCTCAGGAAATATCTTGCTTCTACTTAAGAAAGGCATAGGGTGCTTGCAGGCTTTGTCCAGGCCTCAGACTGGATGTTTAATTCTTTTCTGCTGGTCTGGCATGTCCTTGCTTCACATGACTTACCTTGGTGGCTTCACCATCCCATTTCCTGGTGCTCGGTACAAGGACATGGTGGACATTCCAGCCAGCTTCAGGGAAACAGCGGCAGAGTCAGTAATGGGAACTTCTGACCCAAATCCGCAGCTGTCTCAGAATCGCAGAGGATGGTTGGAGGCTCTCTCCCGCTGGGATTTGTTCTTTGCTCCTGGGTTCGATGGGCCCTGGGGCTCACGCGTCCAGTCTGAGAGCGGCTCACCTCTCCTGGAGGACAGCCGTAAGAGGCACTTCGCTTTCTCAAACTGCCTCGAACGGGCATCTTTAACCTCGGCTTTGTTTTAAGTGATGGTATCGGAACACCAGCTGTGTACATGTATATAAAAGCAGAGCTAACCCAAGGCAAGAGAACTGAATGAAGNTTTTCACCGCTGTAGCAACACAGTGAGGCAGTCACAAAACCAAAGAATTCTTTTAAAAGTAAATTTTTAAAAGTCTTAACTAAGAAATCAACGAGACTTCTGCATTTTGAAGCATCAACTTAGGAGTGCCAACAGATCACACCAAAAATTTTTCTTCCTGGTAGTTGTGTTGTTCTTTTTAATAGCTTTTTCATCAGCAACATTTCTTTTCAAAAAGTTAATTTAATTATTTTAATGAGGTTTGTTGACTGTTTTTAGGTAGTATCCTGTGATTTGCTTAACAGAATTACCAAACAAGATGCAGCTGCAGCAGAAAATAACTGAAGTAAGGAAGAAAAGAGTGGCTAGAGAAGAAAGTGCCAAAAATCTCTAGGCAAGGGCTCTTCTGCAGCCCGGCCAGCGCAGCGGAGGGCAATCTGTGTGCTCAATTTATTTGTCAGCAGGCTGGAACGTGGAACACGTGCAGGTGATTTGCCAGTTCCCTCATTTCTTCTTGGTGCACAGGAAAACACTGCAGATCGGGTTGTGATGTGGGTGAAGTTAGATGCCTGTGACAGTTTCCTTTGATTCCCTACTTGCAGGGAAAACTCTAAACATTTAGGATATATAAACTTGCAGCCCCTCATTGCAGGGCATTTTACCTGTTTTAGGCATTTGGAAGTTTTGCTTTTCAGCTAATGCCAATAGGCGTGTGTACTGAAAACAATGATACTTTTTGCCATGTCCTGTTTTCTAATAAGCCTTTATACCAAACCAGTTCACCTTAACTCTCAGGATTTGGGGTTTTCTTTTGGGCAGAGCACTGGACAGCAGGTCACCGAGCTGCAGTGAGCATCCCTTGGTGCTTTTCTGCTGAGAAGGGAGGTCATTCTGTTGTTTATTCTTCCATTATTTTCAAAAGACAGCAAACTGTAACTGAAACCAAGTTGCAGCAACTTGTTAAACACTTCAGGACCAGCACCCGTTTTTATCCAGCACCGATATTTAGGCTGCAGCTGCTGCAGATAAACGCGAGGCCCCAGATGGTGGCTGTCTAATCCTCATGAGAATTCATGTCCTAGAGGCAGCTCTTATCTCTCCAGACCTGACATTGTCTGCAAGTCTGCTATAAGGGAGAATAATATAAACATGCTATGCATGAGTTTCACTTCCTTGAATAACACAAAGACACAGGAAGTTAAGTTAAATGTTACAAGAATAGAGTTCACATTACCGAAAGTCTAGCTATTTTCGTTACCCTGATAGGTACCCAGTGGTGTAGGGGATAAGGTGCACACTCCAAACATCGTACCGATTGTAGTTTGCCGCTCAGAACTGCAGTAGAGAGATCGTTTTAAAGAACACGTTTGCATTTATTTTGTCTTTGCTGCTGGTCACCGTTAGCTCATCTGAGTGACTTTAAAGATGCCACTTCTCTCTCTCGTCGCAGCTGCACAGGAGGTGGTGGAAATGTTCCGATTCTTCAGTTTTCCCAGTAGAAGTGTATCTTGGTGTTCTCCTTTATTGCTGCTCTCCTCTGCCTACCGACATGAAGTACCCCATCACTTCTTTATTAAGTTACTGTGCTGCTACATAACAGGGATAATTTTGCACCGTCTTGTCTATTTCGTTCCATGTATGTCTTTAAAAATAGCCTGTGATAGGCTGTGGGTGACCCAACTTTATTTTTAAAGAGTGGTGTTAATCCGCTAGTTCTAGCAGGTCCTGCAGGTATTTCTATTGTGTTCGTGTACGACTTGACTTGATCTTGCCAACTGTATGGTTCATTTTGATCTCCACAGCAGTTGTAATGATGTATTTATTCACTGCCTGGGTAGGAGGAATTAGAAATGGAATAATTTCACAAGACCTGCTTGCTTCACAAGTGGAAAGTTGCTCCCCATCTCCTTCAATGACAATGTGTGCTTGTGAACAAAAGGAGCTGCTAAAAGGAGTGAAATCTAGCAGAGCTGTAAAGCTTAAAGGCCAAGTATGCCAGTATAGCTGTGCCTCAGAGGTAGCTAAGGCACAGTACTGACTCAAAAGCATCTAGGGTTTTTGGTTGTTTTTTTTTTTAAAAAAAGGAATCCCCCCCCCCCAAAAAAAAAAAAAACAAGCAAAAAAACAGAAGAAAAAAGTTGCTGGAATGGCGTTCATGGAAGCAGGTTGTCAGAGGTAAGTAAGTTTGAGAAGATATTTTAGAAGGATAACTGAAAGGAATACTTCATTATTGTCAAAATATATAATTTACACTACTAAGAACCTAGTCTGGTTACATCTTTAGAGACCAGCCTTTCTTGAAAGATGTATATTTACTGAAATTTTCTGTGCTGTAAGTGTGATAAAAATTACGGTATTTTTAAGCAAAGAAAGAATACAAATAGAGCAGAAAATACTACAGCCTGATTTATCATCAGTGTCTTGGTATTTATCAAGTTGTTAAGGTTGTGCTGGTTTTACACTGTATCTACTTTATGCTGTGCTATATTGTTCCACTTCATACATGAAAAATTCCAGTGGCATTCCAGTTTCTAATGTTTCTTTCCCGTGATGCATGAGTATCTTTTCTTGCCTAATATGTTGGCTGCTGCTCTGGAAGTGAAAAACAGAACTTCTCAGGTGGTTCTGCAAAAAAGTACATCCAAGTCTCTGTAATAATGCAAATAGAGTCACAATTTTGGGGGTTTCTGCTTTATTTAAAAGAGAGGGAACAGAAGTTTTTAGACCTTTCATTCAAAAAGAACCTGAAATCTTTTAACATTTTTTACCAGGTGAAAGAAGATGACAAAAATCACACACCAAACTATTGACAGTTTTGGTCTACTTTAGGTCCAGCTGCACTCGGAAGAGAGCATATATGCTTTTTTTCCATGTTTTAAATAACCATGTCCCAGCCAATGGCAGGTTGGTGAGAATGTACACGTGTTGACAGTTTCATTAGTCGGACTTAATTCGGTTGAAACTGTTTCATGAGGAACTACTTAATTTTATCTCTCTAGTTTTATTTTGGCAAAAAAAATGAGAGTGCACATGAATAGTATCCAGGAAGAGCAGTACTAGCAAGCTTTTGTACATTGGTTTGCCTGCCATGGAAGTCATAGTCAAACATAATTAAACTGTAATTAGCAAATTTAGAGCTGTGTCCTGAAGGTAAAATTGAATTGCAGTTTAGCTCAGTGTATAGCAGCATTGATGGCCTTCCTGGGAGAGCCATCGTCTCTCCATTAAACTGTCTATAGCCAAAGTCAGCTAGTCCACAGGAGCGGTCTCCAGAAGCACGTATGCGCTGACTAACCTCTCACTGCTGGGTAGGGTCTTCATGTAAGCTTCTTCACATAAGCTATTCCGGGTTGCGCTGGGATGCTCTTAGGCTTTAATAAATATTTTCTTAATATTTTGCCTGTATATATTTAAAAAAAAAAAAATCCCTGAAGTTGATTGCAGTTGTATGGTTTGCTCATTAGTGATTCTGTTTGCGTCCCTAAATAATTATTGTTAGCATTATTTATACTACATACTAGTTTCCTGGGTGCACGTTGTTGCATTGCAATAGCTGTAGGAGCACAACAGAACGATAACCTCTCAAGAGCTGAACATACAAGATAAAAGATGTTTGAGATTAATATGCAAACAATTGAAAAACAATGGAAACAGAAGGCAAACTATACCACTTACTGAAGTTGGCTTTTCTGTGTAACAAAACACTCAAAAGACAGGAAATGTAAATGAAGTCAGCTGTAACTACTGGGAGCACAAACATCACAGGATTTGTACATTATTAGTATGGAAAGTGAGCCAGGTATGGCGAGGGTTTATTCCCGATGTAATCTTAGAAAATAGGGTGCAGTAGGAATGAACTTCCCTGTTTGCACTCAAAAGGTTTCTCTGAGTTCTCTTTAATTTTAACGACATTGATATTCCGTTTGCTTTATGAAACCCTTTATTACAAACAGTTATGAATATGAACATCTCATTTGACTGCTGATGAACAGAGGGGAAAATCTAAATTAAAACTTTAAATACCACTATTTAATTACCCAAATGGCTTTGACTGTGTTAAAGAGTGCCTGGGATTATTCTGTTTTTCAATTTGTTTTAATGCTTCCTTGGTAAAAGCTGATGGATTCCCAGGCCCATTGCTGTCACTGATGAACTATATAAAGATAAATGACATTATGGTAAATTCCACTTAATGACACATTTTTAATTTTCAGAACACAGACATTTCCTGGCTGGTGAATGAAGGCTAATTACCTCAAGATCAGAACAAAATAACTCCTCATTTTGTAAGATAATAGAAAAGAAATGTTGCAGATTAATGATGCTATTTATCTTTAAAAGAAAAAAAATTCTATCTTTATCCTGATAGTGCTGTTCCCTGAGGAACATGGTTATAAAATGAATCTGAAGTCGCAACTTAATAGGTTATTAAAATTATTTGAGTACGGGCTCCTCTGGTTCAGCCTTTCCATAAATTTAAATTGAAGGTCTGCTGTATTTCTAAAGAAAGCAGCTTGTTTACGAGACCACAGGGAGAAGATAGGTTACTGACAAAAGATGCACTTAACCCCATTCTGTATCTCCTTTTCTGAGCCTGAATGGAACAGATATGTTTCAGAAATAGTTGAGAGAAAAGTTTAAAATGTCTGAATTATGTTACACTGCTGTCTTTTCTTTTCAGCATGTGCCATTAGAAGAGTAAATGGGAATAAATAACACAAAGGTAAATTGCTATGGCCATGTGGCAGTAAACAGCATTGGCTACAAAATGCTGGAAGTGGAGATTTTGTAGCTGGTTGCTCAGATGATACGCTGTTAGTGCTTGCTGGGCGGATTTTAGCAGTGCATTTTCACCTTTAAAAAGCACAGGTAGAAGAACGTTCCTTTCCGAGTGTGAGTTTTGCACGTGCTTGTTTGGGCTGTTTTGCTCCATTTATCGTAGTTCCCAGCGAGATCACTGGTAACACTTCTTCTGTTCCTCTCTATACTGAAATTACAAGTGTGTTGTTAAAGTGAATTCCTGTCAGATACTGTTCTGCTGCAGATAACTAAATTTTTGGAGTGTGAAAAAGTAACTGAAAAAAAGAAATTTTCATCCACGAAAATATCTTTCATGTAGAGCTGTTACCCGCTGCTGAAGAGGTGGACTGGCTTGTACGCTGGCAGCTGGGCGAGCGGAGGACGTGGTGCCCTCTTGACACCACCCCAGCGCGGTTCTCCCAGCGCTGCGGCAGTTCTGTCAGTGAGGCTTGTGCCTTGGCCCTGGCAAGTGGGAGGACGACAGGGGTGTCCTCAGCTGGCCAGGTCAGGTAAGAGAGTTCTTGGAGTTTGCAAGGTAGAGAGAACAAGGAGGTAAAAGGAGAGCCCGTCCACGAGGTTCAGCTGTTGTGGGCTGAAGTCATAACTGGGTCTTGGGGTTAGTTGGGTTTTNCCTGCTCCCGCTGCCTGTGCTGCTGGGGGCGGCGGGGCTGAACCCTCCCCGCTGTTGTTCCCTGCAGCTCAGAGCGACATGAGGCACCGGTGCTCTCGTCTCTTCCCGGAGCTGCTCGTCCTCCTCTGCCTTTGGACAGGCAAAATCGTTCTGTATTTAAATATAGCCTTGAGTTCAGAGAGCTCCTTTCATTTGCAGTAATTTTAATGCTTTCTATCCCCACCAGTACCTCGCTGTGCTCCCTGCTCAGTCCTGCCGTCCCTGGCGTAGCAGACTTTGGCTTCATGGCGCAAGAGGCTGCAGGAGGGGCTGGTGGTCCTGCCATGCACTTTCCTCTCTCTGTCCTCCGCTGCAGAGCTGCTCTCAGGCAGCAGTGGTATGGCAGGTGCTTCCAGGGGCAGCCATGGAGCCACCGTGGAGCTGGTGGCGTCGCTTCGCTTCTCCGCCAGAATCTGCCCTGTGCCAGTAAACTGATAAGTGAGGTAACATGAAAGGAGGGGAACTTCACTCGGCTGCCTGCTGAAGACCTCGAGGGCTGCCACGAGTCCCTCTCTGGCACTGGAGCATGTGGCTGCCAGCTGCTTCAACACGTGGGCGCGCAGCCGCCTTCTCCCCGTCCCAGCGGCCCTCCTTTGCGGGCAGCCAACATAAGGCATCCTCAGAGCAGCGGTGTTGGTGCAGCCGGAGCAGTTGTAGCGCTCCCTCTTTCCCTTGTGAGCGTCCGGATGGCGTTGCCCTGCCCTGGCTGTGCGCACCCGGGGACGTCCAGGCCACCCAGAGGGTGGTGGCTGTGGTGCTGCCTGGCTCCTGGACCCTAGAGCCCCTCTGTGGGCAACGGGGACCACCCGCCATGCTCCTGTGCGCTGCCGTGCACTCAGGNCTCAGGTGTGCTCAGGTGCGCTCCCGGGCGCCCCCGGCTCCATCCCGACTGACGGTGGGTGAGCTCTGTCTGCACCCTCTTCTGCTGCCGTTGGCCTGGCGCCCCTCAGTTTCGCTGCGCCTCCCCTGGCACCGTTCAGGCAGAGGCCGCTGTGCTTTCTGCGCCTTCTGGAGGTCAGCGTCCCTGCCGCCGCCAGCCCGGAGTCCTCTCCTGGCCATGCGTTGCTGGTGCCCTGCATGAGGATCAGTGCTGGAGTTGGGGTTGTGTCTGTGGAGAACTGGCACGTTCGGGACCGCTGGCGGGCTGCGCTGTCCACCCCGCCTGCCCCTCGCCCCTGCTTCTGCTGTGACCACCTGCCTTGTCCCGCACGCCCCCACCTGCTGCAGGAGGTTCTGGAAACCCCTCCATGGTGCTCCTCACCACCCTCCTTGGCCTCCTGTGGCTGCTGGCGCAGCTGCTGCGGGACACCCACGGCCGCCTGCCAGGTCCCACTGACCCCACCGGTGCCAGCACGGTCACTGTGCCCTGTCACTGTCCCGCAGAGGCGCTGCGCACCCAGACCTGGCTGGTCCTGGCTGCCCCAGGAGGCACCTGGCGACGTTATCTGCCTGATAACGGGCAGCACGGGCTGACCAGGGTTTCTCTGAAGAAAAAGAGGAAACTGAGAAAACAGGGGCGGGCTTGTCCTTGGCTTTGTCTGCTCTTACTGTTTGTTGTCACATAAAATCTGTACTTAAATGACCTCTCCAAAGGTACGAATGCCATCTAACTGTTCTACTTCATGAAATACTTTAAAAATGGTAACCTAAAAGGCATTTTCGTTATTATTTGGTTTTAGGTACAAATTATTGGCACAAGTATCTATATGTGAATTCTGAAAAGAGGGTGGATGTACAGTCTTAAGAAAAAATGTCTTGAAGGCAACTTTCACATTTGTTATGCTTAATATTATTTGTTTCAGTATTATTCATGGTGGAGCAAATTGGCTTGCATATGGGGTTAAGCACATAATAATTAGAGTTTCAGCACCAGTTAGGTCACTTAGGAGTAAAGTGCAGTGTTGTTGATGACAACAATCAGAAAAAACAGTTTCAGCATCCCTGGTGTTTTTACTTTATTTTTCGTAGTTCTGAAGACTTTGTGCCCGTTCTTTGTGTTCATCTTTTACAGTGACATCTTTGCTCTTTGCCTGTGCCTTTCCTTTTTTTCCGATTGTCCGTGTAATTTGCAGATGTTGATGACCCACGTCTAGTCTTTTGCATTTCTACTAGGCAGGACAAAATTAAAATACTCGGTTACCAGCAAGAGAGACAAAAACACAAGGAGAGATCGTCATGCACAATTAATACGTAGTGCCAAAGTAAAGACGCAAATGCGGAGCAGTTTTATTTTGATAGAGTTTTAAAACTATTCATTGAGTTCTTAAGGGATCTTGATTAAGCTAGGTTTCCTGCCCGTAGTTTAAGATTCTGCTGTGGGTATTTGTTGTTGTGGATGAATCAGCAGTTCATACAACAGTATTTTCTGTAAATTATTAATCTATTCAAGAAAGTGTAATGTGAGCATATTCTCTGTCCTGAAGGATTATCGGAGTTTGCTTATGCAAGGGAGCAGTGGCTCACATGCCAAAGCAATTTCAAGTGATTCGGAACTCTGCTAGCACCCAGTGACCTCAGTCCTGGAAGAGCCCGATCTCGGCGTCTGCCAGGCTGGTCCTTCTGCCCGGACCTTTGCGGGGGCTGAGGTCCGTGAGAGCATGCACACGCCCCCGGCTGCGCAGCCCGCGTGCTCGGCGTCTCCTCCTGCAATGCTCTTCAGGGTGTGTGTACCGCGAGAGGCAACAGCCGCAGGTACAGTCAGCCCAGGATGAGAACCAGGTTTGGGGTCCCGTTGCAGACGGTGGGTTTTCTTTGCAAGAGAAGATTTTGCTTCTCTGCGTAAGCCCGGTATTTTTAGGTGTAGCCCCAATGGTAACTTCTCTCATACTTCTGTGTTTCTTTCAGAAGTCCAGCAGATACTTCAGGAATGGTCACTGGAAAAACAATTGCAATAAGAAAAGGGTTTATTTTCAAAAGGTTAGGGTCATAGTGCTGGCTGAGGATGCTTCATTTTTTTGAAAACAAGACAGCTTACAAAGTCTGGTCTGTCTTGGGGAATTGTCAGTGTGCATACAGTAGGTACACATCATTTTGTCATCTCACCCTGCAGAGAATAATCATATTGCTGCTTCTTATGTTGCCCTTAGTTTCCTGTTTTCACTGAAAGTTTCTATTGGTAAGTCTGCACGTTGTTAGAGAAGGGACCATACAATCACACTGGTATGAGGGAGGATACTCAGCATTTCTTCAGTAATATTTGTGAGGGGCAACATACAGCATGTAAGGAATAAAGCAAAGCTATTTTCTGACTGGTCAGGATGGTTTTTTTAACTTTTTTTCGATTTAAGTGTTTTGAGGCTTGGAATCACAAGGGTAGTCTTGAGAAGGAGCCTCTTCTAGGTAGATTGTAATATCAAAATTATGGGGTTTAATTACGTAATTATGATACTACATACATGGAGTACAAATGGTATGTATCACTTAGGTTTTAGTAAATAGTACGATGCTTTATGGTGAAATTCCTAGAGTTAGTTGTTCCTCATTTTATTGTAGTAGTGCACAGAATATCAGAGGTTTTTATGTCGATATTTTGCCCACATTTCTGATGCATCCTGCCTTCAGAAACTGTAATTCGTATTTTTAGGTTATATGGCTTTAGGTTTTCCATTGGACAATTGTCAAGATGGCTGAGGAGATCGTATTTAAAAAAAAAAAAAAAAAAATCATTTAGGTGATGTTATCCATAGACATAAGTCTTAAAAATAGCTGGCTTCCAAGGCTGTTGTGGCTCATATCTAGCATTAATACATAAATTGTCCCAATTGTACTGATGGAATTCCAGTCCCAGGCAGCAGCATTTTACAGCACCGTAGCAAAAAGCAATGTCTGAAACTAGGAGTGTCTCTAAGAAGTTCTTTCACGTTGAAGCAAAAATGTGCTCAGCAAAAAGAAATGTAAATTTAAGGAAAATCTCCAATTTCCTATTCTATGCAAAGCTTTGATTTTTTGCTGATTCAGGCGGTAGGGTTGACATTGGAGCTTCTCATTTCATCTGAAATAATCACTTTTTACTTTGGAACAGTCTTTCATTTTACACAGCACTATCTTCTGAAACAGTCCACTTTGTATGTATGAATCTGTTTTTCTCCAGATAACACAGAAAGTAAAACTATTAGAAACAGGTTCCCATCTATTACTTTCTTGAGTGCATAGAGAAATACTAATTTTCAGTGGCGCCCATTCGGGGACTTTACTGATGTTTTTGCCCTCCTTTCAAAAAAGACAAAAAGAGGAAGAAGGAAATACATTTGTAGTTTAAATTGACTGTGCCAAATAAAACATTAAATTTCAATAGAAAATGTAAAAGGCATATAGTTAATGTTAATAAAGCTGTCAGTAAAAACCAATTGCTGCAAAAGCTGTGCCTGAGTGAGTGCTGCAACCTGTGCGAAACCCAGAATGGGGTCTGGACATGGTCTCTGGGGACACAAATTTTGCTGCTCGTTGGCAGTTGGTGCGGTGACCTGTTCCTTTGGGTCTCAGGCAGTTAAGATTTAGGACGTGCCAGCTGTGCTTTACCTCGTGCTTTGCTGTGCAATTTGGGAGTCAAAATGAGGTGCTGCAGGGATTATTTTTGAGGAGGTCAGTGTAGCTGGGCATGCGTTATGAAAGGAGAAAGCTTCATTGGAGAACAGTGCACTGCCGATCTTGGTGGAACTCTGGGCCTGTTGCATGCAGGGAGTTCTTACACTGACACAAGCAGAATTTTAACCTTTTATTTAAAAGAGGGAATGCCGTGCTGTAATGGTACAGCAAGCACATTCTGAATGGATCACAGAATCACAGAATGGTCGGGGTTGGAAGGAACCTCTGGAGATCATCTAGTCCAACCCTTCTGCCAGTGCTGTCTTTCCATCCAGAGGGGCAAGAAGCTTCCTCTGATGGGAACCCTGTTGTTCTGTAGCCTGGACCAGCCTCAGCAGCATGTCTTCTGTCATAATTTCATCTTAAACCCTGCTGATTTTGTATCTCCTTGTGTTGATGTTCTATGGCAGCTGGAGACTTTTGCTCGTTCCATGTGCTTTCATCCCATTTCTGCCTGTTGCAATGCGGAACCAGTTCTCAAGGTTAGAACCACCTTATGTTTGTAATGATCATTCATGCACTAGAACGCCGTTCAGACAGACACTATTAAAGGCAGTATGAGAACGTTTTGGTGACATAGTGAAACTTGGAGGTTGGCTGCTGGTTTAAAAAGATAAGGTACGACCACTTGATTGGAATGGGTGGGAGCAGGTGAGATGGGGGGTCAGGTAGGGGCAGCAGTGATGGTGCATCTGCAGATGAGGCTTCAGTGAGGACGCTTAGAGGACTTAGGGAGAGAATAACTTTGCCAACAGTTCATGTTCTAAATAGCAAAATCAGACTTTCCTGATGTCTGGGAAGTGAACACAGCTGTGATGATGTGCCCAACTTGCTTTTAATCCCTGAAAAGATTTTCTCATTGCAAAGATTTGCCCCACCAAGAGGATTGAGAAGGAGAGGGTTTACACTGCGATGCTTTGTACAAACACCACTAGATTAAGTGTTCCTGACGTGCTCTGGAAGAAGTCTTTTCTGATCTTCAGCTGGAAGGGTCATGGATATAACTTCAGAGCTTTGGGAGACAGAGCTGTTGTAAAGAAAGGAAAAACGTTGTTAAGCTGTAGTGTGAAAAAAATCTATGCTGGCAAGCACTCATACTGTAATCCTTCATAATACGTTAGTGGGTAGATTTGCCATATTTCGGCGTTTTCATGGGGCCAATCTGGTCTGATTGCTTCCTTAGGCTAACTACTGCCGATTTTGGGGTTAGAAATAAGGTCTGCTCCCAGAACTCATTAAAGTTTGGTTTGTGTATGGATTTCCAACTATTGTTTCTCTTTTCTGTTCACTTTTACTGTTCTTGTATCTTTTTTTTCTGGAAATAAAATCCCTGATCATACATTCTGCTGCTTCACTCTACAGAAGTCCCTTCTGTTTGGCTTCAGGTTCTTCAGTGGAGACATCTTCTGCACTGAGGTGCTTCTGGACTTTTCCATTGTGATAATCACATAATAATTACTGCCCAGTACCTTCGGCAAACACTCCTGGAGTGGCATTATTTTCCATCTCACAGTGGGGCACAGCAAGGTTCCCGCTCTCCCCGCTGTTCATCTGTGTTAGTGAGAGTGCTGGCCCGGCGGCTGGTCTCTTCTGCCGAGGTCCGGCACGGGTGGTGGGAGTAGTTGTCATGCTGTTCTTCCCCCTGCTCCTGCCCCCAGCGCCTCCGCACCCTTGGAGCCGCTCGGACACTCCCTGGTGCCAACCGTCCGTTTCTGGCTCAGAGGCCGTGTTACGTTAGGCCCGTTGCTACTGCACATCTTTTCGAGCCAAAAATTTAGTAAGTTAGAACTGTTTATTCCTTTTGACAAAGACACTCTGCACACTCCAAAAAAGCAGATAGTTTTTTAGTATATGCCTTTGGAAAGAATCACCTCTGGTGTGGCAAAGAATTTAGGTTTTCTCTATCCAATGTTGTTCTTGTCATTCATGTTTTTGTGGCC
>VZSZ01001518.1:97057-115341 GCA_013398815.1 Ibidorhyncha struthersii
TTGTAACAGCTCAGAGAATTCACAAACCAGCAATTTTTGGGTTTTTTTTTTTTGTTTTTAAGTACAGTGTACCTCGAAGCTAGACACCACTGGTTTTAAAGTTTTTACTTCCTGGAGCAATAATTGCATGTCAAGTTTCAGTGCAGGATGAACTATTTTGGCAAGAATGTTCCACCTCTGAAGGAGGCTCTTATACAAAAGCATTCTTTAATATTCTTAAGAAAGTGCTGAATGCTGTAGCAACTGCAAGTTCAGTAGCAGAATAAAAGAGATTGGCAAAACAAAGTTTTCAAGGTAAATAAGTATATTTAACATTAAAGATATGTGGAATTATAACCAGGCAGAAGTATATTGCAATGATGTTATTGCTTTATGAGATTAAGTGATGCTACACTTGGAAAAATTAATGTGCTTTTGTGCGTGTGTGTACAACGACCTTCCCTTATGTGTGTGTACTTATATAGATACGTAGATAGTGCTGAATTGAATTTTACAAATATAGGTACATTACATAAAGGTAATGACTTTGCAGTAGGATGCAATTCAGTTTAGTAGGAGTTTCAGGTAGGACTGTAACACAAAGATTTGTTCTCATATGTCATAAATAGAGACAGAAGACTTGCTGTGTCCTTTCTTTTAATTTCCCTGTGGATTTTCGGTAGCAGTGGCAGTTACGCTGTAAGGCCTGAAGAAAACCAGAAGTAGTTTAAAGGCCTTGGAGTTTGATAGGATCTACTAAAATAAAACACAGATGAAAATTAAAGTGGATTAAACATGTTTTTATCTTTTTTTAGCTTGTATGATATTATTATGGTTTTACATGTCCCAGAAATTCAGTCCTGTACATAGCAATTAACCTTTTACACAACTTTTTTTCTCAAATTATAAAGGTGAGGGTAAAAGGCACGCTGTGATATCAGCAGCATACATTCCTACTTCATTTTCTACCTAAAGATATGGCTTAAATGTTTGTCTTCCAAACACACCCATTCGATGCCCCTAAACGTTGGGGGTTTTTGAAATTCAGAAATACTTAAATCTCTTTCTAAACGTCTCCTCCCTACCTTTTCGTCACCTGTTTAGTCAAAGAATGAGAGAGATCCTGAGAAGGCATTCTTCTCCCTTTCACTGAATACAAGACATTTATCTCAGTAACTCTTCTACCTGGTAAAGGTTATGTTCCATAACCTCTGTCATTGTGGTCAATCCCCATATCGCAGAATCGTGGAATAATTGAGTTTCAGTGAGAGGTTTGGCCCCCATAGTGGTAAGACATGAGAAACTTCCCTTCACGTGCTTTCTGGGGGAGAGGGGCTGTGCACTGCACAGTTCATGTGTCCATCCGGCTCCTGCTGAAGGTGGCCTGGTGCCACACCAAACATCAGGAGGTGGGGAAGGAGAGCTGAGAGTTTGTCACAGGCTCGAGCTGAGAGTTTGTCACAGGCTCACCATAGCCGGCGGTATGTGGGGTACGCAAATGATGCCCACCACACTTGGGAGTTTAGTATTTCTTTTGGTATTTGAATGTTAGAAATTTAAATTTGGTCTTCTTCTTCTAGCTGTACTTTTGCTTATAGCTAATGTGTACACAGTACCATTACTTTAAAGAACGTGAATGGCATATTTCTGCACCCCCTTTCTGGTAAGCAGTTAGACAGAACTGTAATCTTAAGTATCTTTTCTTCACGTCTCTTGCCACCTTTTCTATTTGACACATTTTATGAAGACAGTTATCATAAAGTAATATACTTTTCTGAAAAGAATTACGAGTTCTCTATCATCCCACAATTTAAATCCTACCTAAGTTGGGTATGTTATTGAGAACATCACAGCATGTATTTTTTCTGCTCATTTGGGTCCATCTGAAACCAGAAAGGTTTGTCTTTGAACCTTTCAGGCAGTTCTCTTGCGCTTCCACATGACAGGAATGAGGCTACCTGTGCTGTGAATGCTGGAGTGTAAGAGCAGGGTCTCATCTGCCCCATCCTTGGAAAGGAAGATGTCAAGATGGCACAGCAGAACTGCAGACTGCAAAAGGAAGGTTGTGAGGCTACGCAGCAGGGTCAGAGAAGTTACAAAAAGCAAGAAGGTATCCTTGGAACACCTGACGTCTGTATGCAAATGAAGAAAACAGAACAGATCGTAAACGTGAAAGTGCAGAACTAAAGCTAAAAAAGAGTTTCAGGGCATTTCACAAAGGAATCAAAACCAATGGTAAATCTTTCTTCACATCAGTGCAAGAAGCCTGTAAAGCCGAGAGATGATCCAGATGTGAAGGGAACGCTCGGCGAAGATAAGACCATTGCTAACAACCTAAAAATATTTTTTTGGCATCTGGCGTTCATAGCGGAAGAAACCAGGGACATTCCCACACTGAAATCTTACTTTATTGAGGGAATCATCAGAGAATCTCTCTGAAATTGAAGAGGATGTTAAGGTTACCGCTAACCTACAGATACTACTAACTCATTACCAGAAAGGATAACGATTACCCAAAAGCTGCAGAGGGGCTGGAAGGTGAAACAGCTCTATTAGCGACGGCAGCGTGTAACCTTTTGCTCATCGGTAACTGAGTGGCGGATACAATGACAATGCTTTAAACAGGTCCCAGGGAGAGCTGGGCAACCAGACCTGCCAGCCTGATGTGTACACCAAGCAAATTACCAGAGAATGCAATAGCAGTGGCATGTGGGAATGGATATATAAATATGATATACATGGGAGGACTCAAGATTGCTTTTGTAAAGGAAATCCCACTTCTCAGAAATCTCTGGAGTTCTTCAAAGGAGAAGGTCGACAAGCATGTGTGTAAACATGATCCAGTTGACATAGTCTACAATTTTCAAAAGGCATTTGACAAAGTTCCTGACCAAAAGCTTTTAAGGAAACTAAACAGGCATGGAGTAAGAGGATAAAGGTAGGATATGCTAGTGTGACATGGAAAAGGGTGAACAATAGGGCGACGAGATTTGCTGAGAAAATTGAATTATTTAGAGTGTCATTGCTGTGAGCCAACTGTGAAGAACTGCCCAAGGACTGTAAGAAACTGAGGGAGAGCACAATAAAATGGCAGATGATCTTGGGTGGCAATAAATGTAAAGTAAAATACCTGGGGAAAAATAATGCCATCTTTGCACATGCATTGATGAGCTTACAATTATCAGCCAGGACTCAAATTTTAGAGTTATGAGATACGANAGCCGTGGAAAAAAAGTGGGTGAAACATTAGGAATCAGCAGGAATGCAATGGACACCTAGGGGCAACTTTGGTCCCTCTCTTCTGTGTCCTTCAGCACAGCTGCGACTCTTCGGTCTGGAAGAGAGATGACAAAGGGAAGGATCTGTGAAGAGCTTCAAAATTATCTGTGATGGGAGATGGTACCTAGCCATCAATTGTTCCTCAGTAAAAGAATTAGGGGGCATCTGACGAAGGCAGTAGGTGATAGGTTCAGAACAGAGAGAAGGAGTTGAGTCCTCGTGCAATAGTTAGCAGACCTGTGAGTCTCCTTACTGAGGGATGCAGTAGATGCAGAAAGTCTGCTCTGTTTCCGGAGAAGACGGGAGCAGTTCGTGGAAGAGGATTCCATGGAAGGTTAACCATTGAACACACAGAAACTTCATACAGCTTGCGCAGTCATTGAACTTAAAACAGTTGAGTTTGGAAGAGTGTTAGGGAAAGGATGCGTGCTTGCCTTGGTTTTAAGCTGTGTGAGGCATCGGCTTATGGCCACAGTTAGAGACCATGGGCCGGTGGTCTGATGCAATGTAGTCATTATTGTTTTCAGGCTATGTGAACTGACCATAACAGGTCCGTATGTCTGTGTCTCTGCTAATTACTTTCTGTAAAGAATTACGAGTCCTCCACAGGGCATTTTATCAAAAACCTGAAAGTGTTTCACCAAGCCAAGTTACTGTGACTGTTCTGTATCAGTCTGCCTGTTGGGAAGTTTCTGGTGTCCATAGCAGCGGGAGGCAGACCACAGGTTTTGCTCTGAGCCTGGGCCTAAATGAGTCCACTGTTCTCCGAAGTTCTCCAAAATACTCTGAAAACACTACTGCAGCCTTCATAGAGCAGATCTTAATACCATGTTGGGAAAAAAGGCTAATATATTCCCTAAATTTTTTTTTTAAGTCGAATACTTTGGATGCTCAAAAAAAGTTTTGTCTTTCCCAGAAAGTTCACTCACTTTTACTGTGACACAAAGGACGCAGAACAAGTCCCTGCGCACAGTCTGTGTCAGAGTGACTCTCTATGGTCACGGCTTTTGTCCGGAAGTGAACTCAGAGCAGCTCAAGGTACTTTGCCTAGTTTGATTTGAAAATGTTCAAAGTTATTTAGAACATTTTCAGGAAAATAAATTTATTATCTGTTAGGTCAGCCACTTTCCCTGAAACAGCCCAGGGAATGTATGCAGTCACCTTAGATGGAGTCGTGTGGGAAGAAGCTCAGCCTTGTGTGCTTTGCTTGGGAAGGTCCTCAGAGGAGCAGGTAGCAAGAGTTGTTCAAAAGTTTCAAGTGTGGCTGTGTTTGACCGTCTGCTCCTCCCTCCAGGAAAGAGCACTTCATTCTCCTGCAGCACTGTCTGCACACACAGAAGTGTACCTGTATATATCTGTGTGTACCTATGTATGCTTATAGTTACATATGTATAATGTGAAAACCCCATGCTGTGAATGTCCTGTCTTGTGCAGGGTCACTGGCGGTTAGGTGGGTGACATGGGGCTCATGGTCTACAGTCTCGCCTGCCAGCTGCAAGGGTGGGAGAAGACGTTCACAAACAGGGTGCTGTGGCAGGGAGGAGGTAAACGCGGCAGGCAGGACAGTCTCCTTGCCTACTGAGGAAAAAACAGCATGCAGCTGCTCGGTGAGCAGCTCACCTGGGGGGCTGGCCTAGATGACCTCCAGAGGTCCCTTCCAACCCTGACCATTCTGTGATATGTGATCCCCGGCGCTGGCAGCCATCAGTGCCCGGGTGCCCAGCGCTCTTCAGCTGTGCTGTGCCTGCTCTCCCCGTTGGCGTGAGGGCGTGGGCATGTCTGCATGCCGCAAGCACCCTGCAAGCAGCACGCCTTCCAGGAGCCACCCGGGTACCTCAGCTGGCGCCTTCTCTGTCTGCCCTGATGTGTCAGCCACTGGTAGCCTCTTCTCTCCCAGAAGATTTCCTTCTGCCTTTCTCATTTTTGGGGCCCGTGCTGGCGCTTGCCGTGGGGACATGGCCACCTCTGTGGGCCGGGTTGTGGCTGGCGGCACAGGGATCAGTCTGCGGAGCTGTGCCGGTGGTGGTCTCACAGCCAACGGGGCCCATCCTGCCAGCGCTGCCGTGGCCCCTCCGCCCTTCCCTGGGCAGACAACACGGGGTTTGCCGCCTTCCCCCATTGCCCAGCGACGTCCCCGCATTTTCATGCCTGCGGCGAGGCAATGTCCGCCTAATGGTAAGTGTCAGTAAACATTGCCGGGAGCCTGGTCAACACTGGCGGTTAACCACCTCGGCCTGCTCCGCACCAGCAGCGGCGGCCGTCTGCGCTGGCGGCGCAGGGAGAGGTCTCGACATCTGCTCGTGCAGGAGTGGTTTTGAAGGGAAGCATTGTGTGTTTTCCGCGGCAGTTCCCATGCGGAGGTGATGAAAAGTGTGTGTTTTGGCAAATCTTTTGTTTTATTGTGGTGGCTTGCGGCGGGGCAGCTCCTAGCAGCCGCCGCTTTGACAAAGCACCAGAGGATTCTGTTAAAAAGTTGTGTTTAGTAATTGTAGTCGTCGTGTCAGACTATAACTGACTTGGAGCTGAAGGATTTTTGCGAGATGAGTAGCTGTGCCAGCAGGGACCCAAGTCTCCTGGGCCAGCCGCGCTCTCATTAAGATTTGCCGCTAGCCGTGGCGGTGTTCGGCAAGTATGTGACGTGCATGCTGTTATTGTATGCTTGGCTTGTCAGCCTGCAGCTTTCTGACACTCACTTATGTCACTCTTTATTCAGAGAGGAAGAAGCTTTTGATAATTTGACAAGACAAGCTCTTAAACGATCTAGGTCATGGCCTTCACTGTCTGTGATTGTGAACATATTTCCTGAAAGCCCTGTCACTCATCACAGCTACATTTTCTCCCGGGGAGCCGCAGGCCCGTCCCGGGCTCCTGTCAGCGCCGCGTGCATTTTGGTTATTCATACGCCACATACAGTAGCGGGGTTTTTCCCTTCCCTCTCGCAAATGCTCGCATGTTAGCGAGGCTAATCCTCTCCCCCGCGCCGCGCTCCCAGCAGGGCGGCCGTCGAGGGCCCTCTCGGCGCAAGGCAGACGACCGGCCAAGGGGAGCGGAAAGGAGGAAAGGCCGCTTAGTGCTGTTTTTGTGTTTGCTCATTGTTGTGGAAATATGAGAACTGGTGGCAAGGGCCTTGTCTATTGAGCGCTCGAGTCCTGGTCTGCTGTCAGGGGCTGTTTGAGATTGAGTGTTTTATTTTCTTTGATGTTCACGTTTGAGAATAGGGAAGTGGGAATTAAACAACAGATGCATTAAGCCGTTGTTCTGGTAAAACAATAATTAGCACCTGATAAAATTCAGTTCGGGTCAAAATGCACAGGATCCAGCCTGGATTCATCTGGTGTGGCAACCTCAGCCAGAGAAGGCGCAAATATGAATAATCACCCTTCCAAATTAACCGAATGTGGGCCGCAGCAAAATCAGCAGATATGGGGAAAATCTAAAAAAAAAAAACAAACGGATTTGGGAAAATGAATTGCCCCACACTTGTGCAGCAAAAGGCACTTACGCGGACGTGGCGAAAGGTGTGGGGAAGCGCACCTCGCCTGTGCCTGGCACGGCCGCCGTTTGTGCTGGTACATCTAAATGCTAGTAAGGTCAGACCGCTGGGGCAGGAAATAAATGCAATTTTATTTTAGTGTAGCTCATCATGCTGCCATCGTACTTGTATATCGCAAGGGCTTTTCTTTAAATGAGGGCCATTCATGGTTAAGTACTTTTAAATAAATAAGAAAAAGCTCAGGCTCCGCGGTGGTTGTATTTGGTTATGCTCTCTTCCATGGCAAACCTCTTTGCTTCATTTGAGAAGCCAGTATTCAGTAGTAATTGTTAATTATATTTTTTGTCATTCCGTGATAGAAGTTACAGACAATAACTCTGAGCTGATGCAAGGTAATAGGACTCCTGGTTAAAAGCATCGTTTCTAAAAAGCTGTTGTTTAGCCAGGCATCCGTTTTTGACTATTGTATTCAACTCCTGAAGTTGGTAAGTGATCATTGTGACGATGAAAAGTATTGCACTGAATCACCATCTGAATGAAGAAATATGCTTGGCCAATTTTCCCTTGCCACCTTCTTCCTACCTTGCTTAAGTTTCCCACAGCCTTAAAACATCCTTGAAGACAATAATGATAAAACCTACCTCTTGGTAGCACTGCTGAGGGGTGGGGACGGTGCCTCTCCCCGTGTTTTGGCAAGAGCTCTGCCAACTGCAGTTTCCTGCCCTGAGTTAGATTTTTGCTGGAAGTGATGTCTTTGTGTCCAGAGCGGAAAAAAAAACAAACACAAACCCAAGCTATTATTCAAAAATAATTTTTTTTAATTATTATTAAATAGCTGCTGTGTGAGTAAAGGTCATACCACAGAGTGGCATTTTGCCAGTATATGACAACTCATTGATTGTGATTTTTCAACCATATTAGTCTGGGGACACTGTGGTAATCGAAAACTATCCAGAACTAATGTATAAATAACTGTCTGCGACCCCTGTGCTAAACCAGCAGAAGTCTCATGTACAGCTGAAGCTTTTTACAGGTTTGAGAGAGAAGGCGAGGTCTTTGATACAATATTTTTATACGCCAGAGTGTTTATATATCACGCCTCTGAATCCTGTGTAAGTTAGTGAAGGAGGAAAATCCTTTTGTTTGCCCTCGAAGACAGCTCTGGTGTGCTCAAACTGTCAAATGTTGTAGCCTGTTCCTCGGTTAGAAATGTGATGTACTTCACACATTTTCTTTATAGAAATATTAATATAAAACTCAAATATTTACATGCAGTATTTGAGTAAGAGGAGAAATGTCGAGCCATTACACAGAACAGATTGTAGATTTTTCTCCAGAAAATTGTGTTACTGACAGAATGAATAATAAATAATATAATTTCCATCATGTCTGGGAAAAACATACTGTACATACCATAGGGTGACCATCAGAAACTTGGATTATTTTTTGAGAGATTACATTCCTAATACTGATTGTTGGGTGCAGTTTTTTTAATTAACATGCTCTGTCAGAATAAAAGAAGGCAAGAATTTAGGCATGAGTGAAAAATTTATTCGAAATCTAAAGAAATGTTAATAGTACTCATTTGCAAGTAGTCATGAGGCTTCAATGTTTGAAGTTGGAGCTACAGCATGTTATGTAGAAGCCACAGAATGACTAATATTTCTTCTTAAAATAGTGAAAATTGAGATTGGCAAACCAAATTGCTAATTGTTCAAATGATTAAGGAGCTACTTTAATAAAACGGTCAATGTTTTAAACAGAAGTGAAAGACCTCCATTGAAGTAACTGTGCACACACTCTCTTAAAGTGGCTAACAAAGTACCACTTTTTCTGTGTCTGTCTGTGGCTTGGGGGTCATAGGAGAACACAGGAATAATGTAAATTTTGTAAAAATATTAAGAAACCTTGAGAAAGTAACCTCTGTCTCATTGATCATTAACACATTCTGATTCTGTTTAAAGAAGATACACGTTTTCCTCTTTCCTGTCTCTTATGTACTCCTCAGGTCTATTGTGTTATTGCCGTGATTCAAAAATCTGCCCTGTAAAATTTTTTACAATGGGCTGCACTTAGGAGTTTGTGTGCAAGTCTGGCAAGTTTTTAAAAAAAATAAAAAATCAGGCAAGCCATTGTAAAAATAGAAACATTAAAGCAATCTGTTATGCTTCTTGTTTACAACTCATCTGACATTAGGCTACTGAAGACTATTACATGTAACAATTATATTTTGATTAGGATAGAGATATGTACAAAAATACTAAAATATTTCTGTTCCTACATGAAAGGAAGGTACTTTGTGATTTAATTTCCAAACTACTGTGTAAATTTAAGATGTCAGAAAATTCAGCTTTTAAATTCATTTCTGCTTGTTTTTCAGTATTAGTGCTTACTAGAGTTAAGAGCACATTACTCTCCCAAACTTCCAACCTTCAGAGAAGAAGGGGTGAGAGAAAACTGTTACTGGCTTTCTGACAATGGCAGGGAGTGTGTTAAACCAGTGTAAAATTCAATTAAACTGTCTAGCCAGGTTTTTGAAGCTGAAATGCAGACCCTTTCAGTTAAGCTTCTTATTTTCCTGTGACCGACACCGGTGGATACTGTGTTATGCCAAAACCAACAGGCTGTAAAGCACCTTGTTTCATGCTCCTAGCTGATCAATATTTTTATTTTCCAGGCTTGCCCAGAAATATGGAGGCAGTATCACCTAACAGTAAGTAGAAACACCTTTTTTATTTTCTTCTACACCCAACCTATTTACTCTTCTGTGAACTGCTGACCATAAAATATAGACAAGCATCTTCGCCGAGAAGATAATAAACATCTGAAGAGTTTTTTGAACTGAAGAATGCAATGAAACACTTATTTTTTAAACATCTTTAGAACTTACGATTTTGTTTTAATACCGTAGTCATTAAATGAGTGCCTTGCAGCACTGTCTCCTCTCAGTGACTACATTTACACACATAAAGAAGGTTAAATTTTTAGGTTGAGATGCATAGCAGAAGCAGTAATCCCATCTCAGATATCCCAGATGCTGGTAATTAATCACTGTGTGTGACAAAGCTTTCTTTTTAAACGTGTAAAATAAATCTCAGTTAGAGTGTAGATGCTTATTTAAGAAATACACTTTATAAACTCTTGCAGATAATTTCTAATTGGTGAGGATACAGCTGTAACTTCTTCTTTCACCTGCATTAGTTGATCTTTAGTCATTGAAAAAAGAAAACAAAACTTTGTGAACTGTACCAGTGTATTACTTAAGGTTTTTCCTCACATGTAAAACAGAGATAAAAATAAAACACGATGCGTACAAATTTGGCTACTGCTGATACCTGGAACAATATTTAACTGGTTAAGACAATATTCAGTGGATTGGTATCACAAATCTTGAAGGTATTCTTTTATAAAATTATTATACATAAAAACACCTTTAAAGGTTAGGACTTTTGCTGTTCGTCTGAGTCTTTGCTCTCATTGCTATCCAGATCCAGCTCGTATGTATTCAGCTGTTGTAGATAATTAATCTTTACTGTCCGTTCAAAACAAAGTGGAAAAGTTTGTCCACTACTTTTCTTTACGGATCTTCAGTGTGGCCTTTTTCTTTTGGGCAATAAATAGGATGTGCTTTATAATTTCTTGCCTCCACCTCTTCATGGGTAGTGGAATGCTCTTTTTTCTGTTTTTGTTTCTAAGTTCAATGAATAGGGAAATCTGTGCTTAAAACCTCTTGCTTGTGTTTTCTGCATGATTTTTAGAAAAAGATCTGTTTCAGAAATCCTCCACCCTCTCTAGGCATTTACTTTTATTTTAAACAGAATTGGTATAGACTTTTAAAAAAACATTATGAGCAAAAGGTGCATTCATTGAGTATTTTTGTTTGCTTTTTAAAAATTGCATGAAGGAAAAAGGTAAATACTGTCTGTCATTATAATCCCTAAAGGTGCATGTAAAAATGATTTCTGAAATTTCTATGATATTTGGAATCTAATCAGATAGGTATATCAGATGTAGTAATATGTTGGGTTCTGTATTTTACTGAAGTATAAGATTTAATTGATTTTAGTCTTGCTTGCCATCGAAAATTCCTCTAAAACTGAGTTGCAATCAACACTTAGAAAATATTTTTATTTTTGTAAAAAAGTGTGGGTGGGGGAAGCTTAAACCTGACCCAGTGGTTACTAGGTCAGAGTTTGAGGTATCTGAGGCAGAAAATTTTATCTGTGAATTTTGTAGAAATTATGAGTCTACACTCTACGTAGTATAAAGCTAACAACATTTGTCAAAACAAGCTCTTGTTAGAAAATGTAGTAGTTACGAATACAAGTGTATTATTAAAAGCACCCATTTGGAAATTCTTAGTGTGCTTTAGGGACATTTTGAAATGTGGACAAACATGGGCACACAAAGATAAACTGACATTGAGTCAGAACCTAGCTACTGATAAATACTTCTTTTATTTTTGTAGTGAACTACAAATTATCTGCAAATAATACACATTTCTGATATGTGGGAGATGCTTTCCACGTCTCCATTTTTTGCATGGGAAGACTCAGTTTGACTCAGTTACATTAGTAGTCAGATTAAGCCTGGAGTTTAAAAATTTGCGTCCTAAAAGACATGTTTGATGTTTAAAATAAGTTGTACCTCAAGAAACTGCATTATCAGAATTGTTTAAATGTACGAGTCCCAGCTTTTATTATTCCATTTAAATATTCTCTTTTGCACCCAAAGCAGAACAGAAGTAAATACTGTTCTCGCAAGAATCAAAACTTCTGTTAGAATAATGTATACTATATACATAGTTACAGAAGTATAACTAAATGCCGAGATCTTTTACTCTCATATCAACGTGGTAGTACTTCAGTACAGAAATTAATTTATAATTTTTTTAGTTTAGAATAAATATTTCTGTACAAACAGGATAACCGTTTAAAGAAAAATAATAGAAGTTTTTAAAAAAGTACTGTTGTGGTTGTTGCTGTGCTGCAGAAGCTGCCTGATTTTTAGCAAATAGACTAAGGCTGCAGTGAGTTTTTCCTCTGCTTTCACCATGGATGCAACCACTAGATTTAAATTGATTTTTGGTAAATTGATCACAAGTGTCACACATGCAGGTACATGTAAGCACAAATAAAACAAGGCATTCAGGTTTGTAATAAAAGTCTTTTTATAACGTTGCTTAGAGACAGCCATTAAAAAGTTTGTCTAAATGTTTTGCGTTCTATAAAGTATTCTTAGTTAATTACTGTGAATGCTTGTGAAAAACCACACAGGTTTCCACCTTTGTCTTTTGTGAAGCTTTGGTGATTTTATTCATTATCTGGCTCTTTCCTAAGAGATGGACTGCCATCTATTGACTTCTTGTAGCCCCTGCACAGAAACATGGATTGACTAAGAACAATGACTAAATAATAAAACCGTTCTGCTGTTATGGGTGGTGGTAGGTTTTTGTTTACATTAGCTGTGGTGACAAATTTTGGCACATTACAAATAATTTGTTATATGGGCAGAAATGTCTTATTCCAACCGAAATAGACTGCCAGTTCAAGAAATCTTACAGGCAGTTGAAATGGCAAAAAGGATTATGAGCGGAATATTTTAATTTGCCTTTTGATAGAAAAAAGATTATCATACTGTATTCAATGAAGCTTAAATTTAAAGGCTCTATGATAATCAAAGCTTTATAACTGGATGAAGTTAGTTTCTTTAAACTTGTTCTTTCAACTCTGTTAACTAAAATTATTCTGCAAAAAACCAATCAAAGTCAGCAGAACAATCCAATTCCCACTGAGGTTTAAAATAATATTTAATAACCTCTTTAAGATGGTGATTTAAAACTTTTACAAATCATTTTCATTGTGCCTGCTCTCTCTGTGTTTCTCCTATGTCAGAAGAGGGAAATTATGTTTGTCGAAACATATTTTAGGTTCTTCTTCGTGTAGGTATCTATTTGCAGCAAATAGGTCGTCTTTGATACCTGCTTACCTTTATCAAAGGTGTTATTATCCATTGAAATAATAACATGAGGGCTTTGTTTGCAGATCTGGGATAAATAGTTTTGATCATAGCTTAATGCAGTGTAAATAATAATACATGTTATTTTTTCACAGACAAGGCACTGGGAGGTCTTGTAAAGCTATTTGTTCCAGATTATGAGGAGGCCCATCTTACAACTTTGTCTTTCTCAAACCCTTCACAGACCCAGAGAAAGACGGTCGGTGCTGCAAAGGAAGTGCCATCACATCCCCTTGTCCCACATCTTAAGGATATTGAGGGCGCTCATGGCAGTGCTTTTGCACCCTCAGAATGCTTGGCTCTTTTTCATTCCCTTTCTCTTGTCATTTTGGATTTCAGCTATAAATGTAGAGGCCTTTATTAAATATTTTGTTCTCAAGTGGAGGCCAGTTTATAGCCCTCTGCAAAAAAAAAAATAAGTTGGTGGAAAAACTTGTGAGGTTAAGGCACACCATGAGTTTCATTCATTTGGTTGAGTTGTGCAGTTTGTTCTTAAGGAAAATACAATAGCATCCGCCTGAGTTTGATCTGCTGTCCCATTGCCTAACTGCATGTCCAGTGGCAGCTCCCATTTTCGGTAGGTCTGCGTGCTGGAGGAGAGGAATAACCCCTCCGCACCCCAGGCTCGGGCATTCAGTGTGGGGCCGGCAGCAGCGTGTGCCGCGGGGGACAGCCCTGCTCCGAAATATGGGCACTGCCATATGCGCTCACGGCTCGGGGCTGCAGGCGGGCGGCAGGGCTGGCGCTGACCCTCCGCCGGGGCACGCGTCATGCGCAGAACTGTTCATCTTCTGGACCCAAACCGGCAGATGGGACCGCAGGTCTGGTCCTGCTCCCGTCCTGTCGGTCGTCCTGTGGCCCGATGAAACTGAGGGTACAAATTGCACCGTTGCGAGCTGTCGCGTTTCCACCCAACAGATGACATCACCGGAGAATAAAGAGGAAATCTATTTTCAGTGCAGAGTGACCCATGTTTTGCATCAGGCATGAAGCTGCGCGCCTTCCCTGTGCATCTCCCTGACGTGTGACCCAAACCCTTCTGTGCAGTGGCGCCGCTGGGGGTACCACGAAGGAGTGCAAATGCCCATCGCTGTATTTCAATATAACACGGCATCATCTCCCTATGTATGCTGCACTGCTGCATTGTTCCGATGGACTCATGGCACACAAAAATGATAGTAGCTAGTCCAGCTCAGGAATGAGGTGTGGATACAATAATCAAATAGGAATTAACCTTGCAAGCATTGGTATCTTCTTCAGTAAATGTCTACATAATAATGAAATTCTGTCCCTGAAATGGGCAGAACGCAATTTTAATGTTTTTAATGTGTTCGTCAGTATCAATGCCTTTGTTAAAACACAGATCCTCCTCAGATTATGTGTTTTCTTTCTGTAAAGATTGCTCATTTTTAATAACCTCTTCCTCCCACTGTATGGCTCTGGCCGTAAGGACTCCTTCCCCCATCCCCTGCCTTCACCCATCTCATTTATATTAAAGCTCCTAGGCCAAGATGGCCACCAACAGAGTTTTAGAACCATCAGAATTTTTAACTAGCAGGAGCTATCATTTAACATGCTTTTTGACAGTTTGTTAATCTTACTTTTAATCCACTTACATAAAAGAAGGTGAACCAGGAACTGGCTGGTTTGGCCTCTGTGCGTAAAAGACATGAAGGCACAATGCATCTTTTGTGTTTAAATTTTGCGCTCGGATTTCTTTGTGTGCATTATTAAAATTCCTCTTGGACTGCCAGTTTTTTTTCTGAAATGAAAACATAAGCAGTGTTGCTTAAAGTCAATTTGTATCCTTTAAAATGTGACTTTCAGAAAGAGAAAATTTAGAGTGTGACTCTGGCAAAAAATATTTAAGCCTGAGAGAGAGAGCATTTGGTTTCCAGAGAAGCTTTGTAGGTTGTGTGTGGTGAGGGAAAGGATGGGGTTAGAAGTATTTTCGGGGGGAGATTAAGTCCGACTTGCCCGTGCACAGGGATGGGGCTGCTGCGGTGTGTGGACGTGGCTGCAGTGTCAGCTCCTCTGGTCCCAGCGCGATGCAAGGCTGCGGACCACAAGATCGTGGCATTTGTGTTAAATGTTCCAGCACTTGGCCAGTTTCTCTCCGGGTGTTTTAAGGTTGTTTTTTTTTTAACTGTAGTGAAAATACCGCTCTGTTTGTGCAATAGGCAGTGTGTTTTTGCATACTTTGGAATGACAGAGTGGGCCCTCATGTGTCAACACTTCAGTAGCCATTCGGTGGGATATTTCACGGGGAGGGCAATGCAAAATTCCCAGGGATATGAATTTAGGGTAAGGATGGCTCTGCCTCCTGCGGGTTGTAGGGAGACATGAACACCTGGAGTATGATGGTGTCCCCACGCTTGCCTTGAGGGAAAGGTGCCTTTTTGGTGCTTGGGTTTGTGAAGATTTCGTGTTCCCTGAAAATGCATGCTGGCCTCTTCAGCCCGGGGGAGGAGGTAGGGCAGATCTTGGACAGCAGTTGGCAGATATTTTGCGTTTAAATTGTCTGCTTGCATTGTTCAAGCCCATACCCTGCCGCCTTCGCGAGTGCTGTTCTGTGACAGTGATGCTTCTGAAATGTCTGCCTGCCCTGTACGGTTGTTCTGCTGAAAATAAGGATATTTGAGGTGGTTTGTGTGCTGTCTTAGAAGGGCTCTTGGATTTTATTTTACATTATGTTTATTTTCCACTACTAATTATGATTTGTCCCACATTATTGTTCTCTTTCAAGTTTCAGATATTTTTGTGGCTATCAGAGACCTAAACCCGAAATGTGTTTCTATTGCACAGAAATACTTCACAAAAGACAGTATTCTTCTGATAGTTTTTTTTTACAGAAAAACAAATTTCAGGTCCTGAAATAAGTGTAAACTTATGAGTACAAAGCATATGCTGTAGCTTTCAGTACAAAAGCATGCTAGACAGAGTTCCTTCCCAATTTTTACTTTAAAACTGTATTTAAAATATTACAGGAAAAAGAAATAGCTTCAATAACTTTATATTTGTTACATCTACAAAAAGACCATTTAGAGTTTGCCTTTTCATGAAAATGTTGGGTTTTAACTAATACCCCTGGCCAGTTACGAGGTTTTTTTGTGTGTCGATTAAGTTGAAATAGAAAGTTCAGAGTGGTTATCAGTAAAAATGCCAACATGTCTTTGCGTTTGCACTTCCTTCCTTGGGGCAGAGTGACTGGTGTCCTGGTACCTCTTTACTGCAGAGGACAGACCCCTGCTCGGCGCCTGTTTCTGCACCGGGGTTTTGGTGGACCCTGCGCAGACCCGGGAGGCCGTTTTGTGTGGGCTCCGTAACCTTCCAGGAACGCCATCGTCAGCTGCTGCTCGCCTTCCTCTTCTAAGCGTGGTAGAAAGTATTCCTGCTTTTTCTGGCGCTTGTCTGCTTCGTGCTCCTCCCCATCTGCCTCCCCAGAAAATAAAACAGAAGGTGCTTTTAAACTAAGGGCCAAAGACTGATGGTGTCTTGGACAGAAATTGCATTTTGATGTATTTTTGGAAGCAGTCTGTGACCGGGGGGGAGGCAGAAAGCTTGGCTGACTGGCTTTCTGTTTCTCTGATTTTGGGGTTCCAAATAACCTCCCCGAAGTGTTTGTCTTTGAGAAGGGGCATCCTTCAGAGAATCCCCGACACCAGTGTGCATGTTACTGTTATTTAAGGAACTCTTGTTTTCTGCAAAAGTGGTACCTTTTCGCCCTGCCTTTAAATGGGAAAAGGGGAAGAAGAGCAGGGGGTGGAAATTAAAAGGGAATGGAAATTAATATATTTTAATATTTTGAATGTTTAAGTCCGTGGTTAGCTAACCCCTGCGTGCCCAAGAAGCTATTTGTGCGGTGCGTGACATTTTCAAGCTGTGTGCCAGCAGTCCTGGTGGCAAGATGTGCTCACGACTGGAGGGAGCTGCTCCCTCCCACGCAGGCTTGTGGGCAGGAATTGCTCTGCTCTCAGCACAGAAACTGCCATGTGCATCACTCCGTCACCCAACGCATGCCAAATCTGTTGGGATGCGTATTTTTGTGCTACACCAAAACTGTTGGATAAGTCATTAATCAAACAGAAAACAGAATAATCGTGGTAAGATTCACTGCAGAAATGTCTCCCCATCATATACATAACTGCTTTTAAGTAAAAGGATTAAGATGATCTTTTCTTTGATGCTTACAGATCTGGTAAAAATTTTCACTTCTCTTTCCTTTAGTTTGAAAAGGTGAAACTATGCAATCATTTAAATAATTTTTACTATTTCAAGTGTTAACCATCTAAATAAGGAAAGTAGAATTTTCAAGCTAGAATGAGATTTCCCGTGCATTTTAAAAGCAGGGAATTATTTGAGAAAAAAAAAATAAATGTTTCTCTGCCGTTTTTCTGCAGGAAATTCTGTGTATGAATAGTCATATTAAAGTTCCCTGAAACTTCCTGAAAATTATCTCTCTGAATAATTTTTTTACATTATATTCCTGAAAAATATTCCTCTGAACTTGATATGAAGGTGTTTTTTCTCATTTTTGTTAGAACTTAGAGTTGGTTTCAACATTCCATAGGAAACAAAAAAATATCTGTGATCTAGCAGACATTTCAAAACATGCAAAAGTTACAGTTTTGTGTAGGTGACGTAAAATACATTTTGGTGCATTTTGGTATTGCAAAGTGGAAAAAATGTGAAGTGTCAGCGGAGCGTAAATCTCCACAAACTGTTTGTGCGTACATCCTCGCTAGGAACGGCATTTTGCTTGTCAAATGTCCACTCATAAAATTATGTGCTTTAGTAGTACTGAAACTGCTGCATTTTATCATACAAGTACTTTGCACATTAAAACGTCACAGGTATTTAGCAGTCGCATCTATGGAGCTCTGCGCTGGCAGCAGCGCCTGCGATCGTCTGTGTCACTGCCAGAGCTGCTAATTCATCCTGTCAATGATCCGTACATTAGGAGCAGCCAGGAGCTCCAACTGGTTAGACGGTAACTTTCTCAAGTTATGCTTGATCGTGTTAATAATCTACAGATTAGGATTCCCTAAAAGTATTCACTGATTTAATTCTGAGAGGGTCTATCATGTCAATAATATTAATACATCTTGTTAGGTCCTGTCATGTGAATGGAAAAGTTACTATTCCGGTGACAGAATTATCCTGACTTTGATTTCAAATTTTGAAAAATCAAGCATAAAGGGAATTAAAAGGAACCAAAGACCCGTATAAAGTGACGAGTAGCATAGATCCATATGCTGTAAGCGGGTACAACTTTACCGCAGCGCTGGAGAAGTCTCCGAGCAGTGCATCATTTGCATGATATATGCTATAGTACCCACCTATGGCAAAGGGAAGAGTCATGACTCAGAATTTTTGGCTTCAGGGGACTGAAGTCAGGCCTTCGGTTTTAACTTAGTTATGACTGTTAAGTCTGGATTAAATTAGCGTTGACAGACACATTCCAGTGGCCGCGGGTATGACGCTGACATGGGCACAAACAGCCGCTCCCGTTCTT
>VZSZ01001518.1:130002-142269 GCA_013398815.1 Ibidorhyncha struthersii
GCCTGTCAGAGCAGGATCTGCTGCTAGAGAGCACGATGTCTTTGGAGCTAGAGCTGGAGGTACTCTCTCATTAGGAGGAGCTGGGATAGGGACTGGGGATGCGGATGTAAAGGATGTTCCCCACAGCCACTCAGTCCTCTCCAGAGTGCAGCTGGGCACCACTTCTCTTCTGTTCCTCCTGGAAGGTGCTGCGAAGTCGTTGCCTTGCACTTCGGGTCATGACAGTCTCCCGCCTTGCGCTCCAACATGATGTCATGGATCCATCACCCTCAATGCCACGGCTTTTGGTGCTGAGCACAGGCAAGCTCTGTGCAAGCCCGTTCCGTCTTGGCCAACTTGTCAGCGCAGCAGGAGAAAGCAGCTGAGNAATGGAACAGAGTTTACATCTCGAATTAAACCTATCCTTGTTCCCCTTGATGTGGAAGTTGTTTCTGGAGAAAAGATAGCAGAGTATGAAAAATGTACTTGACTCCAGACATACTGTGCTACAATTTAATATTTTTTTAAAAAAACAGTTATTTTTGTACACTGGAATTAAACAAGTGTGTTGGTAAAAGCTTTGTAACAATAAATGCTTCATCAAAGGAACAACCCAAATAAAACTTTACATGAGGGATCTAAAAAGATGTAGGTTTGTTGTACATTTTCTCGCATTACCAAGCATAATTAAAAACACTGCTTCTCTTTCCTGAGCTGAAACTACGTCACCCCTGCCAAGAGATTTCCTGGTTTTGAAAAGGAAATTATCTATACTGTACTGATTCATGACCTACTCTACACTTTACCACTCCTTTTGCTTAGCAATTGATAGTAACTAGCAGCACAATTTCGTAAACGTGCATCTCCTCTCTTAATTCTTACCAACAAATGGGCCTTTGGCTACACTTGTGTTTTAAAATCAGAAAGTATTTGTAACCTGTGCTAATGCAGAGGTATTTGAGGAGGGGAAACGGGTACACTAGAAAAGACTCAGGACTATCGTTCTGCCAGTAATATTCTATGCTGGTACTCCCTAAATTCATCAGCTTTTTGTTTGGCAAAGGCGCCAGTGAGAACATTGGTATTACAGTGACTGTATCGCCTCATCTCAGAGGTGTTTGGAGTAGAGCTATGCCTGCATAATACTTGGGAACCTAATGCCCAGTTTTGCTTAAGTGTGTCCTTTGTTGGCAACGGAAACTTACTTTTGCTTAACTTCATTGATTACTTGACCGAAAAGTTGTTGGTGATACTGAAAAAGTAAATCACTTTCAGCCCTAATAAAAAAAGTAATAAATTAATTCCACTCCTGAAAAGACTTGCCCCTATTATTGAAACTCATCTTTTCCGATGTGCTGTGGTTACATCCCTGTTTGTTTATCAGTACCTGGTTCTGTTTGACTAAAAGTCTCCAGTAGCCTTTAGCTGACCCAGCACGTAGGCTGGTAGACAGGGAAGGAGGGTTGGTTTAGAATGAGTATTGAGATCAGTTCCAACTTTTCTGATGCATTGGTTTGGTCATGTGGCCAGCTAAATTGTCATGGGGTGAGTAAAACTCTTCTCCAGGAGCTGCATCCTTTTTTAAAGAGCCACCAAGAGCTCAGGAGACAGTGTTCTTGCTCTCATGTCCCCTAATGCTTCCTTGGACAGAAGTGTTAGGATGAAGGGGATTCCCAAAGGGACCAGATTCTCCATCTGCAAGAGATGGATGGCTCTGCCGTCAGGAGTTACCACTGTCTGGTGTATATAACAAGCCTGTACCTGCTGTGCACAGACACTGTGCCAGCATGGAAAATCTCTGCCCTCATAAAGGGGGATGGTGTGACTGCTCTTAGAGGATCGCATCCTGGTGGCTGTTCTACTTCCAGGGATAACTAGAAAGCACATAAGTACAAAAGTAGAGAATGGACAACAATGCTAACCTGTGGTTAGGCAGATTTTCCCAGAACTGTTTTTTCCATTGTTTTCAAGCTAATAGTAAGTTTTGAGGTTTTTTTAAGGTAAAAATGATGCAGTGAAATTGTGACGTCACCATTTTGCTCACTGTACAACAGTGCAGTAAGGACTGGTCCATACTCTGGAGAGTTTTAAGATCCTCTGTGCCTCTTATTTACTGAAGGACATCAAGAGTAGGTAGTTTTCTTCACTCCCCCAAAACTGAAGCAGCTGCGTTCTCAGCACTGTTCAAGAGGCCAAGGAGGAGACTGAGAACTGCAATAGGATCTAACAAGAGAACACTCTGAGCAGTCTGTCTGTTTGTGGGGTGTTTTATGGGTGCCATGTGGTGTGCCATAAAAGAAATAAGACAGTAGCTCTTAGACATGAAGGCTATAGAAGAGCGTTATTCTCATGGCCACTGGGGTAGCGTGCTCTGGAGAGGTTCCCCACAGAGACCTTCTCTGAGTCTCTACCTCTAACTGCCCTCGTTCCACCGTTCTTGTCTGCATTTTCAAAGGAACCTGCAAGGAAATAAAGTGCAATTTACTACTCCTCCAAGTATTATGCAATGGCTTTCCATGATGATGCATTATTTAGCAGCCTGGCCAATGTGAGAGGTGACATTGGTAGTGGGAAAATTACACACACTGAAATTGCTCAACACAAGAAAGTCTATCAATATCAGTATTGCGGTGCTGGTGGGGCTGCTGCAGGAGGACTGATACCTCAGCTCAAGGGCGGTGGCGTAGCCCCTGAGAATGAGGGGCAGATGCCTTTATGCTGCCTGAGTGCAGTGTTAAATGGAGGTCAGATGTAGAGCAAGTCAGAGTTTTTTCCTAACTCCTCCTCTAAAGATCAGGTGCCTGGCTGCTGGCAGGAGTTAAGCCAGCCAGGAGTCCCGAGTGGTTTTTCTGATGGTCAGTGGCTTCAGCCAACAATTCTTCACTGTGGAGTCTTCTATGGAATTTTTCAAAACCTGTTCTGTGCTGGTGAGCAAGAGCCTGCCTTGTCTTGGGAAGCTGATGGTGGAAAGTTTAGGCAAGGTGAAACCCAGAGAAGCCTGGCTGTAGATTGTGGCTTCCGCATGTCACTGGCAGTGGCTGTTGAAAGCACCAGGTGATACATTTGTGGAGGAAACATCTCTGGCTTTTCCTCCAAGTACTGCAGCCACTTAGTCCTGCAGATATCTAACCTGGCTTTTGCTCTGATAGATGTCTGTTGCTTGTAGTTGCAACACAGCGAGTAAAAGCACAGAGAAGGCAGGGTATTCAGGACCATGGGAAGAGAAAAAGATAAAACAGCAACATTTGGAAGCAGGTGGGGGCTGGATGAAGGAACTTCTAGCCTTGCAGGTGAAGGCCAGGTCTGACCGACCGGGGAGCGGTGTCACACTACAGCTCCCACGCTGAACATGAGGCAGCAAAGACGTGGTAAAAGAAACAGGATACTACAGTGACATATACAAACTGGAGCATTAACCGCAAGTCCACTTAGGTCATGGCAGGTTAAGACATCAGCTCAAACAGTGACTTACGTCAGGCTTTGCAGATCAAGAGAGAGCGAATCTGCTCTGGAGGGCCCATCAGAGAATTCAGAGGAGAATCAGAGAGTCCAGATAATGCAGCTAGCAAGGAAAGACTGACATGAATGAGGCTGTTTTTGTCTAGAGAAAAGGAGCTGGGTAAATAAGATGCAAAGGAAAATGGCTGTTCTTAATATGGGGGTGAGTAGGACAACAAAGTAGATGCCTAAAAAATGGAAAGTGTAGCTGAGACACTAAGAGAAAATGGCAAAGATGACAGTGGACTGCAGTGGGTTGTCTGAGAAGGGCATGCAGTCCTGCTGGCGGGTTTCAGGGAAGAGTTGAACAAACATCTGCCAGCGATGACTGAGCGAGCTGATGGGTGGACGGACTGCTGAGGTCCCTTTCTTCAGTGGTCCCTCTGCAGCCCGGTCCTGCCCTCCCTTCCGCCAAAGCAGCCATTCCCTGACCAGAGTTGGGCAGAGTGAGGTCCAGCACACCCATGGCCAGGCACTGCTGTAATCCAGAGCAGAACCAAGACTCTTAGACCCCACCGGCTTGGTGAGACTGCCCTGTCTTCAGCAATTGCTCCCCAGCCCGGGGTAGTGCTTGGGTGCCTGAAACTCAGTGCCCCACATCTTACAACCAGTGTACTCCATTCCAGCTTCAAAACCTTCCCTCAGATGGGGCACTGGAGCCTTCTTGCACCTGGGAGCAGCAAGGCGCAGCGAGACAAGGATCTGTCCCGTGCCAGCCAGCAGGGCTGCAGCAGGACCATCATTTGCAGACACATTTCCAGCCCCAGAGACAGAGTCCCATGGTCTACACTCTCAATGAACCTTCTTCCCCCCAGATCATTAAACTCTGTATGGACCACTCGGGAAATCATCTCCGCTTACCTGCTGGAGAAGCACAACCGCAGGTCTGGGCTGTGTGCCCATGCGGTGGGCTCCACTCCTGGGACTTTGGTGTGCCATTTGAAACAAAGCGGTTTGCATCTGGCACCAGCAGGCTCTCACTGGTCACCAGTGCCTCCCAGCACTACCAGTAAGGCTCCTGTCTAGCAGCTGATGAATTTTACAGAACTTGGTGTGGAAATGATACAGTTGAAGGTGTTTTTGCGTTAGGTGAGAAGGACAGGATAAGAAAAACAGCAAAAAGGGGTGATGTGTATTCCACCAGCAAAAAATATCACCACATTAGGCACTAGTTAAAGGAAAGCACTGCATTAAAATCCTGTTCTGGACCAGGTGACTTCCAGAACGTTACTTTCATCAAGCTCCGTTTTATCCTATTAAACCAAAATGTACTTCAGCCTGTCATTCCTCCCACCCGCTTTTTTCCCCCTCCTTTAAAGAACTGTCAGTCTTCACTCCAGAGATGCCTGGGACTGAAAAACATGCCTGTCCCAGGAGAGGATAGTGTCTCGAGGTCACAGTTGACGTGCAGTGGTGAAGCAGCATGAGGAAACCTACATTGCGTGAATAAATAAAGGGCCATAGCTCAGCCCAGACTCTGTGGAGGAGACAAGATGGATGAATCAAAAGGTCAGAGTCTTGTTTGATAATCGGGGCAGTTGTCCCAGGAGTGAAGAGGGGAGAAGAGAGTATTTGGTCTATCATTTGTTGCAGTCACTACACAGCAAGGTTGAGGAAAGAAGGAATACTGTGATTTGAGGTGTACATCTCTGCAGCATATCAGTGTGCACTGGAAAGGAATTAAACATGCCTTTGTAACACAATGGAACAGAGGGCTGGCTCCTCCTTGAAGCTTTCTTTTCCCTGAAGTCTGCCTAAAAATATCAATATCTCTCTCTCTCTCAAGGCACGAGCTATTGCAGAATCTGCTGGGAAAGTCATTTAACCAAGCGTGTCTGAGCTACACAGCCACACTGTACCACGCCGCTGGGAGCAGTGACCGCTGTTTGAGATGCTGAGAGCCACCCCGCATGCCCCCACGCAGCCGGTGATGCCTCAGCACTGTGGCTGCATCCCAGCCTGGAGCCCTCACACGCAGCCCCAAAGGAGAGGTCTGAAACCCGTGGCAGAGAGGCGACCTGCTCACATGTCACCAACACCACGCAGGTCTCCAGCCAGATCCACAGGGAAGCACCAGGCACAAGCAGCATCCTGCAGATGGCAGGGCCAAAATTCAGGGCTTTCCCCATCAGACAACGCTGCTGCCGAGGTGCAGGGTCCCATGCCGGTCTGACTGGGGACTGCTACCGCCTCCAGGCTGGCACGTTCCTCCAGCAGGAGTGCTGGGTAGTCTGTCTTGGACAGCACAGCTCTCCGGGATGACACCCAGTTTGTCAGCAAGCTGGTGAAGGTGTTTCCCCCACAGGGTCCCTGCAGCAAAATGTTGGTTCCTGAGCTCCCTGTGGCATCAGGGTACCACAGTACAGAGCCGTGTCCTAGTCTTGCCCAGGCAGAGGCTGCGGTGGGAGCAGACGGAGTGGGGTGTCCTGGTGCTAAGGACACATGGGCCAGTGGACTGAGGAGGGAGCGATTATCATCCCGTTTGGTTGGTGTATCGCCAAAGCCCAGACACGTATGCCCAAGACCTGCTGCACAGCCAAGAGCTGAGTGCAGGCATGGCCCCCATCACCCCTAAAACCATCCCCCTTCCCCTGGGCAAGGAGCTGCAGCTACACCACTGGCTCAGCAGTGCACACAGAGCTTTCAGCCCTTGATCTTTGCCAAGAAGTAGCCTCTTGCTGTGAGACTTTTGCAGAGCATGGCTGGGATTTGATTTGCTGTGCTTTGCGGTGGAGCTCACTGGCTTTGGCTGTCTTCCTTAACCACAGCTCAGAGGACACCCACTCTGGAAATCCTAAGGCCAATTTGTCTGATGAACACTCCATTGTATTTTAAGGCAGCAGCCCTGGTCTCATTTGGGAGGAGAAGTACCACCTCTGGTCTCTGCCTAACATGCAGGACCTGGTGTCCCTCCATGGCAGCTGTGGCCTGAGCAGCCTCCACCCACAGCGGGCGGCCCACGCGCTCCTGCCCCACGTAGTGTGACCATGGGAGCACAGAATCAGGCCCCAGCACCCGTATTTGCCACTGTGGGTGGATGTTGTCTGTCCCAGCAGAGGTGATGGCAGGGAAGGAGCCGTGGCAGGCGGATGGGCAGTGGGGCGGCACTGCACCGCCGAGCCAGGCTGCAGGAGGGCACCTGCCCTGGGAGCTGGCAGGAGCATGGAGGGCGCTGCTCTGTGCCGCTGCAGTCGCTGGAGGCCAAGTCCATGCAGGGAGGTGGCTGTGGTTACTTCCCACCACAGCCCGGTAGAAGAGGCGGAAACCACACTGTTATGGCACCATTTTCTCACTATGGGGCAAGACACGGATTTGCTTCAGTGGGTTTGTCCCATGACAGCATGGACCCCAGCTCCTGCCCTAGAGGCAGCAGAGTTGGGGTCAGAGTCCCCCAGATGAGCTGTTGAGCTGATCCCAGCAAGCAGTGGGTGTAATTGCAGCTGTAGTGCCCACAGACAGCAGGAAAAAATTAACTGCCTTTTTCTCTGGTCATTTTGCTTCCCCAGCAGCTCTAAACCAGACCTGGCCCTGACAAGTCAGGTCCTGCCCGTGGTGATCCTGCAGACCCGTGAGCCTCAGGACGGTTTCACCCTTACCAACAGATCTTGTTCCAGCCACACATCAGTGAATGGCTCTTCCAAGAGTGCCAACTTTTTGCCCTGTGAGTGACTCGGTGCAAAAGCTGATCCTGGGTTCAATTTGCCTGAATTGGAGGATGAGGACACCTCAACGTGTCAGGCTTTCACCAGCTGGATCAGCGAGGAAGGCCGCTCGCATGCTGCCCTGTTTCACAGGCACCTTTCAGACAGGACTGCGTTCTTCTGCCAGCAAGTCAGCAACCCCCAGCAGCGACTGGCCCCTTCCCAGAGCTGCGTTTGCTTCTTGTGTAAAGGGATTTCTTCTCCCTCACCCGCTCCTCACAGCTGCTCTCACCACGACCCCCACCACCCACTCACTAGTGGGGGTGCAAAGGACACGATCCAGCATCCACAAAGACTTTTCCTGGTGGAAATGGGGTTGCATTCAGCTCATAGTGTGTGCATTGCTTTGGAAGGTGATTTGAGCAGGGAATTGAAATGCCAAATCTTGGTTGAACCCTGTCCTCTTCCTTGGTGTCACGGCACAAGCGTTCTCGGGTGTTCTCCAGGAGGGAATCTCTTGCCCTGCAAAAGTTATTAAATAAGGCAAAAAATATGTCAGGCTAATGAAGCATGAAGTGGGAGAAGCTGCCCGCATGGATGAGGCACTGTGTGGACTGCTGCCACTGAAACGTCAGTGGGTACACTTTCTAAAGCAATGCTGGAGCAGGAGGACTAACATCACCATAAAAGTCTGTTTCCGGCATTATGACTTCCTAATCACTGGGTCCTGCAAAAATTCATTTTTATCCTGTTCTTTAAGGCTTAGGCAGAACATAAGCTCTAAGAACACTGCTGCATGGGAAATTCAGCACATACTGAAGCAGACCACGGAAAGCTTTATCCTCCTTCTCCTCTTAGCTTGTGTGTTAAGAGGCTTCTATTGAACTCCTGCTGGATTTTCTATGCACCATGGTTTTTCATTTTGTCTTATAATTTTTCCTTTAATGATTTACTTTCAACAAAAGAACAAAGTCAACACCAAGCTATAAAATGATATATTTTTTAAAATACACACACACACACACATTCTGAGCTTCTTTTTAAGTTTTAAAATACATTAGCAAAATCACCTCAGTTATAGGTAGGAAGCACTACCTAAAGTGGGTGTTGTGTGTAGATCATACCCCTCATCATCATCTTTAGATCAGCGATTTGGCACCTAAAGTCCTCTCCTTTTCTGCATGGGTGCAAGAAAGCCGAAGGAGTTTAGACTCATGCCCAACCTGTGTGTGCCCTGACAGGTAGAATTATCTCAGAGGAGCATGGTGGCATGAAGAGCTGTTGCTTCCAGTCCTGCTTCTGCCCTCAGTCTGGGCAGAAGTCTGAGGCAAGGAGACAGAAGCTGGCAGCTGCGTGTCCCTTCTGCTCCTTGCTGCAGGCACAGATGAGGACATCCTGGAGAGGGAAGGAAAGCCTCGTCGCCTTGGCATAGCTTTTCCAAGCCCTTTGGGGAACGGGAATTCACACCAGCAGCTGCACAGACCCTGCTGACAGCGCCCAGCAGCACAGACAGCTGCCTGGCCATTGGCCACGCTCCCAGGCCATGGTGGCAGAGCCTGAGGGGCACGGTGTGGCTGTGCGAAGGCGGCAGTGGCAGGACAGCGGCGTGCCAACAGGGATAATCCACTGGCGGGAGCACTGCTGCAAAGATGGAAATCAAGGTGAGCCTGCGGCATCCGCAGCACAGAAGAGCCCCACAGCTGCCCGGCTGGGTTATGGTGGCAAAGCAGGGTCCAGCTCATGGGACCCACGACAGAGCCCCAAAGCCCTGCCAGCCCCCGCCTGGCTGCGGCGGCAGAGGCAGAGAGGACCAAACAAAGTGGCCCGCAGCACTGCTCCACTCTCAGACCATCCACATTTTGCCTCCTTGACCCCGAGTAACTCCTGACTGTCTTCACTGTGTTCCCCAGTACCAATGCAGACTTTCAGACAGTTACAGCTGACTGCGGCACTGCATGGCACAACAGCCAGTAATTGCACTTTTTTGCATTGCAAAACGATTATTAGCACCTCAGTTCATTATCAAAGCAAATTTAATTTTTCAATGTAAAGGAGCCAGTTGTATTTATAAAGGAAACACTGTTGATATAGCCAGAAAAAAATAATTCATGACAAATGTAAGGAAAATTAATAGTCTTTAACCAGGACAATATTTGACTATGTCTAATTGTGCTTTTCCAGGTAAAGTACACTATCTTTGAAAAGTCCTGACAGAGATTCTTGCAGAAGCATTTTACACTTCTTCTGATGAAACTGCATTTAAATGGGGTTTTTAATTAACGTTGTACCAGTCTGGTCAAATCATATAAAAACTGTTTTGGAAACTCAGTATTCTTTTGTGTATTTGTGCACTGGCAGAGGTGTTGTGTACACTCAGGACAGTCTCGTCTAATCCAAACCCATTCAGGCAGAAAAAAAGGGAGAGGAGAAAACACCATGGGCATAAAGGCCACAGAGGGTCCCTGGATCGCGGGTGTGGGTCCTGGCTGGTGGGACAGCAGCACAAACATCAGCCAGTTTTGGCTGGTGCCGCATCTGAGCCAACATCTGCCACTGCTTTCCTCCACCGGCTGTCCTGGCACGGGTTGCGGGGGGTGCCCGCTCACACCCCTGTAGGTGAGAAGCGGGACCAGGAAACTGATGAGATCGGGTGATTCTGCATTTCCCTTTGAAGGGGAAGCCAAAGAACCGGGCTCTGCCCCAGGGTCTGCTCACCACAGAGGGCTTGTCCCCGCTGGTGCAGGTGGCCTTGGGCAACTGGAGTCCCTGCGCCTTTCCCTGGGCTCCGGCTGGCCCCGATGGCTTTCCCCATGGTAGACAGACAGAGAGAGTCTTCCCTGGCAGATCCCCCTCCTCTGGCTGACCGTGGCACATGGAGCCTGCAGACATGGGTGGCCACAGGGACCCCAAAAATGGAAGGCTGAGCAGGTGTTGAGGTGGTTGGCGTGGGGGAAATCTCACAGAGATGCATAGGCATCTCTGGTTCTCTTTAGAAGAAGTTTTCTGGTGAGAACGTCCTGACATTTTGAATGTTGGGCTACTTGTGTGTAGCAAGAATAGGTTTGGTAGAAGAGGCAGAAGTGCAGTCGAGGCTTAGGTGCCACCTTGGGTCAGAACACCAGAAGGCCTCTTTCTCCCTTGTTCTCCAAAGGTTTCCATGTCCCAGCTGTGGCCCAGACCCTCTACAGCACCAGCTGTCTCCATCCCTTGGACACAACTGCAGCTATCCTGACCAACAGCAGGAGAGCTGCATCCTTTGTGTGAAGAAATCCCAGGTGTAGACCCTCCAGGACAGGGTACAGGCTCATTAACACCTTCCCTGCTAACCTTGATCGGAGGCCTCTCGAGAAGCTGGTTCCAGTGCCAACTCTACCACCACCTTCACAGGGACTGGGGGACCATGGGACTGTATAGGGACCATGACCTTCCCCAGCACTCCCTCGTCAAACAATGAGTAGGGCTCCTGTGGTGCCCAGGTTGATGCTCATGCGTGAATCCGAGGCAACCCCGTGTCAAAGTCATA
Source organism: Ibidorhyncha struthersii (assembly GCA_013398815.1). Taxonomy (NCBI): domain Eukaryota; kingdom Metazoa; phylum Chordata; class Aves; order Charadriiformes; family Charadriidae; genus Ibidorhyncha; species Ibidorhyncha struthersii. Next base: position 140,644 of record VZSZ01001518.1, read on the forward strand.
TCTCGTCTCCTCTGCACCCATGCTGTCAGCCAGGGCCAGGAGCAGGGTGGTGCTGGCCGGGGCTGCCTGCTGACGGACTGATGCTTCCCGCTCTCATGGGGGGAATCAAAGCTTGTCCAAGCTTTGGAAAGGCAAACTGGAGGGCCACAGTGCATGAAAGCACCGGGCTGGTGGCATGGGCCCCCCCACTTTCCTTGCGGGGTGTAGGTGTTGCAGAGGGACTGTCTGCCCCCCAGTGTCCTCCCCCAGCCCCGCGGACAGTCCCAGCCTCTCACCCTGCCACCGTGCTCAGCTCTCCTCAGGACAGCTTGGAAATGTGCCGTCTTCTCAACTCAGCCTGCCAACTTGAAGCCAATTTGCATTGGATAATTATTTTCAATTAAGTGATAACAATCCTGTTCTGAACAGAAATAATCTTGTCCAAAGGCCAAACAGTTTATCCTGTCTCAGAGATGAGGCAGCAGCTCTGTGCAGGCGCCCATCAGTGTCAGCACCATTATCGGCTCTGCTGCACTGAAGGGTACGGCTGGTGGCCAGGGAGGGCCACGCTGTCCTGTGCACTGACCTGCTCAGCCCTCTTCCAGCAATCCACCCTGGCCACCCGTACACCCTCCAGGCCCTCACCAGCACCCACTTCTCCTGCGTAGGCCCACCAGCACACCCGGTCTCCCTTCCTGCTCCCCCAATGCGCGAAGGGGTTTTGCAACCCTGGCGGTTTTATTCCAGCCCCCAGCTGGGAGCAGAGCAATTTTTCATCTGCAAAGCTCCCCCGCCCCCCCGCTGTCTTTCTCCCACAGCACCGTGCAGAGGGGGCACATGCTCTGCACAGCAGCATTCAGCCCAAACAGGGATACGCATTAAGATGGCCCCAATTCCCCCAGCCAGCCACCCCAACAGAGGGAACTCGGCCATGTTTCTTACTGAGGTGGCACTTTTTTGTTCAGCATCATCCCCACTAAGGACCTCTGGCCCCCGCAGGGCGCTGGTTGTGTACAAGGGTCCACAAGCCACCGAGGGCCCCTCACACACAGAGGCAGCGAGTGTGGGTCGGTAACGTTTCCCCGAGAAGCTTCACTCATTGGCCATGCATCTTTACCTCAGCTGTCATGAGAAAAGACAAGTGGGACTGCTGCCACCAAAGCACAGTCAGCTGTGCCCCATCCTGCCCTCGGTGGGGCAACAACCTGCCCTGACCAAACTGCCCCATCAAACCAATTTCATGGACGTCACAGGAATTTGGTGCCGAAATTAGGAGGCTCTGGCCAGCTCCAGCAGCAGTCCCATCCCCAGCAGACACCTGGCACGGCAGCACCAGGCAAGGGGGCTCCGTGCTGGGGCTGGGGCCAGCTGGCTTGGCAGAGCTGCGTCCAGCGTAATCTGCTGGCCACGGCGACTGCCACGGCCACAGCCACAGTCCATCCTGGGTGGCCACCCTGCGGCTTCCTCCCCCTCATCCCGCCCTGCCAGCGCCACAGCCGGCAGGGCAGGCGGCGTCTGCGTCTGCAGTGGAGGGCCACAGGGCTTGTTACTGCACCTCAGACCCGGGCAGGGAGCTGGGCTGGACCAGCGGCAGTTGTACACACACATTTCTGTATCACACTTTGCTGGGTGGAAGCTGGGCGGGGG
>VZSZ01001518.1:167807-188693 GCA_013398815.1 Ibidorhyncha struthersii
TGCCAAGCTCTGGTGTTCTGTAAGCTCCTGGGCATATACTCTGCTAGAACAGCTTCCCATGTGTCTAAAAAGCTGGATGCTGAGCCTGCATAGAGGAATCTCAGCGTTGGGAGCACTGCAGCTGCCGCGGGACTGGCTAGCTAGTGCAGCCACTGTGAGCCTGGGCTGCCAGGTGTAGGTTCGGCACGTGTGCTCAGGACTACAGTCCGTTTAAGTGCTGGCCTTGTCCTGACATCGATGTTCCCCAGCGGGTGTCAGCACATTCGACAGCCCCGAGCTGCAGAGGCCGGCAAGTGCTCACACTATGGGATGAGCAGAGGTTTCTTTGCAGATTGTCTAGCTGCATCCCCTGGACAGCCCAAGGCAAGTTTCACTGGGAAAGTGGAGCCTGGCGAGCTCGGGCAGCCTGTTTTCTGGATAGTAACACGCATCAGGGAGGGCGGGAGGTTTTGGTCCCAGGACTGGTGCATGTCTTCTCCGGAGGAGGTTTGGTCAGGTGAGGAGGGCCTGTTAGGAAGGGTCTTGTTTGGCCACTCTTGTGCTTCAGCACTGCGAGGCTGCTGGCATGGAGGCAGGAGCACTGCAACCAGGGGCAGTAGCTGATCACTATTAGTTTTGCCAGTGCTTTCCCAGAAGGTTGCTGAGAGCTGCTGCATGGCGCAGGATGAGGCTTTGGTGCAGGACTTTAGCAGCCCTCGGCATTTTCCTGGGATCCTCATTGCTGCAGGGGCTGTGCAGGGGGCTGTTTCCCATGGCCTTGCCACGCAACAGCTCCATTCTTGCAGGCGCCACAGGCCGGCCTGCAGCCTGGGATGAGTTGGGGACGGCTCCTGGGGTGGTCACTGCCTTCCCTCGTATGGTCCTCAGAGAGTCACCAGGCCCTTCCCCTGTAAAGGGGACCAGGNGTAAGGGGGACCAGGAGCTGCCCTCCTCCCGATGGGTCAGGCCAGTGTCCGAGTGGGACGGACTCGGAGACAAGCCAGACAGGCTGGCTTGTGTCCCTTGAGGCAGAAAAGCAACAGAAATGAAACAGGGAGGAGGCACTGATTTCTAGTTAAAAAGTAAATGTCTGCGAGCCCACCACAAGTGCGACAGCAGGGTGCCTGTTCCTACTTGAATGCTTGGCTTCACTGGGGTGGCTGGCCCTGCTGAGAGCTGATGGCACAAGCCAGGCCAGAGCAGCTCCCTCTTGCATGGTCGAGTACCTTGGCTGCTCAGGCTGCTCTCCGAGCATGAGGTCTGGTGTGTGCGTCTTCACTTGCACAGGCAAAGTACCAGAGCGGCTGTGCAGGCAGCAGCAGGGTGTCCTCTCTCCAGGAAGGATGTTTTGGGAGTAGGAAAGGTCCATTCCAAAAAGAAACCATAGAGGCATCCATGAAAATTTGGAACTGCCCATGACTGGTTGACATTTCTGAAATGCAAGTTTATAGCTGTTGCTTTGATTATCTTTTTGCTAAAAACTATTTTTTATTTGGTTGCTTTAGTTCCCATAGTAGACAGTGTGAGAAATTATAAAAGCAGAGACTTCCTGGAACTGTTTGCAGGACTTCAGAGATCTCAGACCTCTGGAAGACCACCAAGCAAGATACAAAGAAACACATACGTATTTACTTTCACAGAAATGAGGCTTTCTTGATTCTGAAACTATTCACAGATTTCATGCAAAACTGCCAAATAGTTTCAGCAGCTGGAGGAACACAGCATAAGTAGAGGAAGAGGAAGTGTTGACATTACTTTCACAGGCAACAAGGAACCCAGCCTGGTTCTTGACCCGGGGAGGAAGGACCCACGTGGCCCCACAGTCCTTCTCAGGAGAACCTTCTCCCCCTGGGAGCAGCAGCGTGTCAGGTGTTCAGGCTTCTGCGTTGCCCGTAGATGCTCGCTATTATAAAACAAGAGACTGCAGTGCAGGCTTTTATCCATAACTTGGGCACGTACTCCCCACTACTAATGTGACAATAATTTACCACTAAAGCAGCTTTGGATTGTTCTTTTGCATTGTGTAAAATGACCCTTTTCACACAGGTGGATAAAAATCGCTGCCCCGACTGTGCCCATGCTGTTCAGCAGGGACTGTTTGCCACCACACATGCCTCTCCCATGGACCCGGCGGTCTGTAGAACACAATGTTTCAGAACAGTCTTCAGGCTTGTGCCCCAGTAGATGTTGGTTCATGCCTGTCAGTGAGCAGAAAGTCCTAAAGCTGTGTGGCAATGCCATGCAAATTTCACTGCATGTTCAGCTGCCACAGGGACAGTGTTTTATATCTACCACCGACTCTGAGTCCTTTCAGGAAAGTGGGTGCCAAGCCTGAATGCAGAAAGGAGGATCCACTCTTGGCTGACTGTCTTTGGCCCGGAGGACTTAAAAAATAGCTCAGGTTTAGCCATTTATCAGGTGTCTTTTCCAGTCCTTGGAAACCGATGATTTTGTTTCATGCTCCATGTCCGGTGTCGGCTCCAGGTGGAGTGGCAGCTGGTGCAGGACCCAGGTTGCCCCAATGGGAGGACCCCTGAAAGAGTCTGTAAGAAAGGTAAGAAATGAGCAAGTAATTCCCCCTTCCCTTGCAGTGGTTCTGCCACACGTCGGGAGTGCCACGTATGCTACGAGGAGCACCATGGCAGTGCTGGCAGCCAACAACCTGCTGGCTGGGCTGCGAGGGGAGCCCATGCCCCACGAGCTGCAGCTGTGAGGGGGGGAGCCCCACTCCTGCAGGGCAGCAGAACTTGGCATTACCTTCCCCTGGAGAAGCCTTGGGCAGCAGTCCTGTGCCTCCTCGCCTCTGCAACAGTGCACTGGCACTGCCTGCAGTGGGGAACTGCATCGTAGCCATTAAAGAGAAGCAGTGAACGTGTCATATTTGTTTCATTTGAGACTGAGGTGCCGCTGCATGCAGCGGAGCGCTTAACTCTGCAGGAGGTGCAGGGGGCTGCGAGTCCCATGGTCACGCCACGGCTGCCCTCAGCAGGCAATGGGCGGTGTAATGTCGGGACTGCCCTGGGTTTTGCGAGCCAGCATGTGTCCTGCCATAAGGCAGCTGCTGCTGCAACACCCATGTGCGAAGCCGGGCTCCTGGCATCACAGCCGGTGCCCTGGCAGTCCTGTACTGGTGCTCCCACTTTTAGCCAGGAAGGGAGGAGAGGTGACCATGCAGTCAGCACAGACCCACAGCTGCCAGGCGCGTGTTAAGAGGCTGTGCTGAATCAGTGCCAAGGGGTAATGTTTCTGTTCTTCAGGTGCTTAAACAAAACCCAAAAAGGCATGCACAGCTCCCATGGCATCACCATCTCTCCCTTTTGTGCTGTAACTTGTTCTGGGCACGTCTCTGAGGTGGGTTGCAAAGTGGAATGCGTGCTGGGAGGTTCTGCTACCCCCCCAACTGGTTCCAGCCTCAGGTCCACTCCCCAGCTTGTTTTTTGCCAGACATGATGACACCTGTTAGTGCAAAGGAGAACCTGAGCAGGTGCCAAGCCTCTAGCTGCCAGGGGAGACCTGGACGAGCACATTTCAGGGACTCTGGGGGTTCCATCTCTTTTGCAACGACTGTCCCACTTCTATAAACGGGCTGGAACCCATCTCCCGCTGCCGGACCAGGCCAGTGAGGTTCTGCTCCAGCTGGTGAAACAGCTGGTGAGGCGTGCTCCTTGGATTGCTCTGCATGCCGCTAACCATGCCCCATTTGTGGGCAGCACACCCCAATGACATTGTTTCCTTAGAGAAAAGAGAAAGGTGGCTGTGACATTGCATTGCAGTGGCAGGAGGAATTTAACACATTTAAAGATTCCCAGAAATCCCACTTTGAATGCATCATATTGGGTGTGATGCCAAAGACGGCCATTTTCCAGTTTTGTCAGGGACATGCCCATGAGCCGTCTGCAGCTGGCTCCTGCACAGTGAGTCTGCAGCATCCAGCCATGCTCTTGAGGACAGAAGCAGCTCATTCCTCACTTTCTTCAGCACAGTACTTGCCGGTGGCTGTGGGTTTGCAAAGTTTTCTGCCCAAGAATGAGTGAGTGAGTCTGTTTGCCAGTGTTACCCGCTTCCTCTGGGACCCTGCTCGACAGGGGCAGCTTTCCTCGGAGTCCCCTGCACCTGCAGCAGTCCACCCCAGCCTGCTGCAGGCAAGCCCAGGTCAGGGGTCTGCACTTCCTCAGATGGGAACTGAGCCCTCGGGGGGCCCTGGGGAGTCTGGCTGGGAGCCACCGTTGCAGCTTCATGGTGCAGACCAGCATTTTTCCCATCCTCCTGTGCAGCCAGCACACAGGGAGCAGTTCTGAAGAGGTCACTGCACACCAAAGGAAAACACCCAAATGGGATTTTTAGAATAAAAGGCAAGAATTTGATGTATAGGATTGTTGTATTTTGAAATCAACAGCAAAGCCTGTTAAACAAGCATAGTTACATTACTTTGCTGGAGGATGACCAGAGATTTGTCCTGTGCCCAGTCCTGCAGTGACAGCACTGCCACAGCCAGACACATCTGCAAATCGCAAGTTTGTGTTCCCCATGTATGAACACACATATGATGAGGAAGCCAGTTCAATTTAAGTTCTTTTCATGTTCTGCCTCGGTGGGGTGTTGAGGACCCCTTGGCAAGTGCAGCCTGCTAGGGCTGGTGGGGTGACATGACCAGGGTCCAGCTGGCCTGTCCCTGCTCAACAGTGCTGAGGCTGCTTGGGGGCACACATCGGCCTTGCCATGGCCCATCCCCTCCTGCCATCCTGGCACCTACGACCATGATGCAGATGGGACAGCCCTGCCACTGCCTGCAGGATCTGCTCACAGACCTGCCAGCCCCACAGGTGCCCCAGCTGCGTGGTGTGGAGATCGCTCTCACCAGTTTTAAACCAGCCTCCTCCCAGCTCCATGTGCTGGGGAACATGGTGAAAAGCAGACTTGGACTCGCCCAGTTCCTTGTGAGCTGTGGCTCTCGATCGCCCATCCACCTCTCCCAGCCTCATCACTCTTCTCCCAAGGTTTCGGCATTCAGAGCAGCATATGAAACAAGGGACAGGCACGTTTCCAAGGCTGTGGGTCATGTGGAGAGGAGGAGGACATAAGTGAACATTTCAGCTCCCTTGACCCCAGGGGAATCCATCCCACAGACAGAACACAAAGCATGCTCAGTGCATGCAACGGGGGCTGGTGCTGAAGTTGCCAAGCACCGATGAGCTCTGCCAGCAGCAGAGCACCTGCACCAGCCACCGGCTGCTACCAGGCCAGCTCTGTTCTGTGTTTCCTCCAAAGCTGAGACTGGAGGAGCTCTGTTGGCCTCACGGGCACAGGAACCCACCACATGCTCCACAGCGCAACACATAAACGTAACCTGGGAGATTCTGGCTTTGGAGGAACCACCTTCAATCAGTATTAAGCATGATTAGAGATGGTGGCTCACAGTTTGAAGCAAGGTTGAAAAGCTGTCCTGATCCCAGGGAGAAGCCCTGGGATTTCTGCTCAGTGTGTGGGGTGTGTGGGCATGGGCATCCTGCTTTCAGCCCCATGGGTTCCAGCATGATCTCCTGACCAGCCCTGCCAGGGCCCAGCACCCCCTGATATTTTAGATAATCACACAAGGAGAGTTTGGTGCTTAATACCAAGTTCACTTCTCTGTAGGCATTTGATGTTACACTGGATTTTGATTTAGCAGAGTGATACAGCAATGTACTGAAATTGCAGTACAAGCACAGTACTGCAATTGCGATATTCAGTGGGATTGCAGTAGAAACGTGATGCTCATCACTGGTCTCTGGATGCTCCGCTGTCACCATGCAGGCATCCCCAGCCACCAGGAGGGAGCACATGGGCTGGAGCCAGCTTGAGCCTGTTGCTCTCATCAATGCTCTCTTTGTCGTCATTCAGTGCTCACTCTCTGTGTTGGGCTGAGCTGGGTGAACCTCCCCATGGACCTCCTCTGGTGATGTCCAGAGTGAAGGGTGGCACAAGCAGCTGACCCACCCAGCTGACAGACATGTTGGTACAACAAGAGCCCTTGTCCCCTTGCAGCCAGATCAGCTCAGCTGCCTCCACAGCCACCCATGCCCTCTCCTCTGTGCCTTCAACTTTGCAGGTGCTCTCCTCAGCCCCGGCAGCCAGAGTGGCTGGGCCTGTGCAAGGGCAGGCATGGGCTCAGTGTGGGCCCCCACCTGTGCCCCGTCCCCAGTACCAATGCGACGCTGCAGCTGGGCAAATAACCCTGCGCTAAAGGCACGATGGGCCTGCTTCCACCTCAGGGCTGAGGTTAGCCTAATCACAATGAACGCCGCCCTTCAGCAACAGGACAGGATGAAGGTCCCCAGTGCTGCCTCACCCTCGGCCATCCCTGCTGTGTCCATTCTGGGGCACCTCCCGGGAGCAGCTGCCTTGACAGGGCACTGTCAGGCTCACCAGCCCAGACACCTCTCCACACCCAGCCCAGAGGGACACAGCAGGGACGAGGTCTGTGCACCAGAGGCAGCCCTCTCCCTGCTGCCAGCCAGCTGCCAGCTTCTTACGGTGACTGAAGAAGGCGACAGATGCTGCAGGCAGCCTGGCACCTTCAGCCAATGCAAACTCTGTGCCCACAGCGCCCGGCACCCCCCTGCTGCTGCTCTGCCTGGCCATGCCATGTGCCTGGACATTGCCTCCGCACCCAGGGAGGAAAGGGATTTCCCCATGCAGCGCAAAGGCTTCCACCACACTTCAGGTCTTGGTGAGAGCCGCTTGCGCCCACACTGAAAAAGATAGAAGAAACACCAAGCCTTGGCTGCTGGACAGACACAAAGCCAATGGTTTTCTGAAATGATGGTGCAAGGTGAGGGGGAGAGGAGGCTGAGTTGGGCAAGAGTAACATGTCTCACTTGCAGCCCAGGAGGTCACTGGCAGTACTCCCAGCAGCACTGCCAACAGCTCCACTCTGCTGAGTTCCGAGTAGGGGCTCTCGGCACCCATGGGCCAGGAGGAGGAAGACCCTCATGCTTCCTCCTGCCAGGAGGCTGCAGTCCAGCCAGACCCTTACTGGAGAGTGCCCAGCACCCAGCATCACCCATCTCCTCCCAGCGACTCAGCATAAGGCAAGCAGCAAGCCTGGTGGCCGCTCTGCCAAAACCAGCAGAGCTGGGAGGCAGCAAGCGCTGAGCTTCAGCTGAACAGACAGAGAACCGCCTTGGAGAAAAGCCCAGGACAGTAACCAGCCATAACGTGCCTGAACTGCTCAGTTCACTGTGTGTTATTGTACAGCACAAGAGGGTTTCTGGCAGGGATAAAAAAGTGCACGAGCCCACACCTCTGAGAGCAGCTATGTACTGTTTTCTCCAAGTCTCAACACATATCAAAGCTGAGTAGGGTGCTGCATAATCATCCAAACCCTTCTTAAGAGACAAGAGGGGAGGGCAGCAGCTGGCAGTGTCCTAAGCCTGGTGCAGTGAGGGAGATGAAACACACCAGAGAAAGCCTGTGCTTGGGAACTGAAGTTCATCTAGCACACTCTGTACTTCTCTTTCTGTCCCATGGCAAGTGTTCTTCATGCTGAATTCTCTGCTTGAATTTCTCTTGATGATAAATGCACCATACTCTGGTAGCAATAATAGCTATTGGAATATGTTCGTTAATTAGATATTGATGCTGGCTAGTTAAAGGAAGACCTTTGCTTCATGGCTCAGAAAGTATCTGACATGTTTATCAATATGTTTTGATTCAGAAGTGTTGCTGATTACTGTCTGCCTGCCCATCAGGAGCAGAAAGTGCTTGGGAAGTTTCTAATGAGACCTCTGCTGACCAAGGAAAGGTTTGTAGCCATGGTGGTAAATAGAAAGGGAGTGGGCTCCTGAGCATCTCAACTGGCTGGAAAGTTTCCAATTGACATAACAAATCAGAAGGATTTACTTTGGTGTGACAACCTTGGCTGCATTAAACTGAGGACTGAGGAGGTCCCAGCAGATTGGAAACTAGCCAATATGACACCCATCTGCCAGAAGGGCCGGAAGGAGGATCCGGGAAACTACAGGCCTGTCAGTTTGACTTCGGTGCCGGGGAAGCTGATGGAGCAGATCATCCTGAGTACCATCACACAGTACACAAAGGACAACCGGATGATCTGACCTGGTCAACATGGGTTTATGAAAGGCAGGTCCTGCTTGAGTAACCTGATCTCCTTCTACAACATGGTCACCCACTTAGTGGATGAGGGAAAAGCTGTGGATGTTGTCTATCTGGACTTTAGTAAAGCCTTTGACACAATTTCCCATGGCATTCTCCTGGAGAAACTGGCTGCTCATGGCTTGGATGGGCATACACTTTGCTGGGTAAAGAAGTGGCTGGAAGGCCGTGCCCAGAGAGTGGTAGTTAATGGAGTTAATTCCAGTTGGTGGCCGGTCACAAGTGGTGTCCCCCAGGCTCATTACTGGGGCCAGTCCTGTTTAACATCTTTCTCAGTGATCTGGATGAGGGGATCGAGTGCACCCTCCATAAGTTTGCAGACCACACCAAGCTGGGTGGGAGTGTTGACCTGCCTGAGGGTAGGGAGACTCTGCAGGGGGATTTAGACAGACAAGATCAATGGGCCAGGGCAAACTGTATGAGCTTCAATAAGGCCAAGTGCCAGGTCTTACACTGTGGCCACAACAACCCCCGCCAACGCTACAGGCTTGGGGAGGAGTGGCTGGAAAGCTGCTCAGCAGAGAGGGACCTGGGGGTNTCTTGAGTACTGTGTTCAGTTTTGGGCCCCTCACCACAAGGAGGATATTGAGGCACTGGAGCCTGTCCAGAGAAGGACAACGAAACTGGTGAGGGGTCTGGAGCACGTGTCTTATGAGGAGTGGCTTAGGGAACTGGGGCTATTCAGCGTGGAGAAAAGGAGGCTGAGGGGAGACCTTACCGCTCTCCACAACCATCTGAAAGGAGGTTGCAGAGAGGTGGGAGTCGACCTGTTCTGTCAAGTAACAGGTGATAGAACAAGATGAAATGGCTTCAGGTTGCGCCAGGGGAAGTTTAGATTGGACATTTGGAAGCATTTCTTTACTGAAAGGGTCATCGGGGATTGGAACGCGTTACCCAGGGCAGTGGTGGCGTCCCCATCCCTGGAGGTATTTAAGGGTCATGTAGATACAGTGCTTAGGGACATGGTTTAGTGATGGGCTTGTCAGTGTTAGGTTAATGATTGGACTAGATGATCTTACACGTCTTTTCCAAGCTAGGACATTCTGTGATTCTGTGACCCCTAATGTCATGAGAAATAGTTAAGTGTAAATGAACTGGTATCTGAGCACTTGTATTAGATTCCCCAAGTATATTGAGAAATAGACATGAACTTGTAAATACGGCTGCCAGAGTGACCGAAGCCCATTTCAGGTGTCATATCTTGGAATTTCTTCGAGAAGAAGATAATTTTGCTCTGTCAGCCACAGAAATCCTCAGTATGCCCTTACAGAAAAGATTTTGCTTTCTAAAGATACTTTAAAAATTGTAAATGATAAAATGCTAACTTTACCTCTCTGCCGTGCTTAAAGGAACCTGAAGTTTTTTAGGCAAGTGTGAATGTGGCTGGTCAGAGCTGAACCTACAGACAGCAAAGCACAGGTAAGCCTTGCTAGGTCTCCATCCAAGGGCAAACACCTCTTAACAGGACTTCTTCCTCAGTAAGTTGTGGACATGCTCCATACCAGCAATCACCAGTCAAAACTTTGTGCCATCAACAGCTAAATAGCTAGCCAGCACGGCAAGCTGCAGCAGCTTCCAGGGCAGAGGAGCTGTGCTGGGCCTCCAGATGATTGCAGCAACATCTTCCCACAAGGAATTCAGAGAGCAACGATGACAATGGGTTATGGATTTTACAGATGTTGCATCGATATTAACATTATTTCAGTAACAACCATAATAATAAGCTCTTACAAAGAGTATATTCTACCAGGAACAAAATTGTTACTGAGTAAAGCACCGGCTTTTATGATCAGTTTTTGCTAAGAACAAGCATTTGTTTACAAGCTGGCAGCTTCACTGCCCTAGTTCAGAGTCAATCCTTTTTATAGGAAGCTCCAGACTGAACTTATTTTCATATATTATTAAGAAAGATTAAGAGACCACAATATAGCATTTAAATTACAGACTGGTGCTTTTATGCCTTTTCAAAATCTGTTTAACTACCCTGATGCCTATTCAAGACATGAATTATGTTATCATGTCATGCAATTTTATCTAGTCAGCACGAATACATTTTATTAAGCAAGTTACCAAACCAGCCTTTGGTAGTTGCTTTGCACTGCAGACCTGGAAGTCACTAATGGGCATTCAGATACTGTTACTGAAAATAACTGCGCCAGCCACTTACTCTTGCTGCCTTGCCAGCACCTGTGCAGTTGTAAAGTGAACTCACCAGGGAACTGATACAGCTGAAAAAAATCTCAATGATCTCCATGCACAAGGAGGGGTGCTCCCAGAATGCCAAGGCTTTCCAGCCTTCAGCTGACGTGGGAGATGCAGACAACGCACCTCTTCCATCAAGGCTGCGGCAGGAGCAAGAATCCCTGCAAGCAGGTCAGACAGCCGCATGGCATCTCAGATGATCTGCGTGAAACATCTTCAGTGTCACCTCCAGAGCTGAGAGCAAGCCAGATGACAGCCCAGCACACTGAGGCAGTGGCTCCAGGAGACACTAAACCACCCTGAGCCTGATGAAAGCCACCACCGCAAAGCCCAGCCACACTGATGGTTCAAACCAGCCACAGCGTTGATGGGGCAACACAGTCCTTCAGGATTTTATACTGGCTCAAATATGGACCCACTTCTTGTTGATTAGATACCACACGTCCTCTCTCAAAATTGGCCAAGCCTCAGCAGGAAGCAGCCAGCCACAGGCAGCATTATGTGCTTGGCCTCATTTGACAAAAATGCCTACGTGTGTGCAACATTTCAATAGTATTACTTTGCACTGCCAAGTGATCTAGTAACCCAATCAGCTAATACACAGGCATTACTTGTTTAGTCAATCCATTATATGCTGTTGGCAAAGACACCAGGATAACATAAACAAGTAAATCAAGTCAGACACAGCAGCACAAAAATGTAGGGTTTATTTTCATATATTTCATAATACTAGCATACTGACATCTTCACGAGTTCTCACTGTAGCATTTGTAAAGTTAAAATTTTGAACAACAGTCCATGTGATAAGCTCTTTGACAATGTTATCAGGCTTTGAGATGAGATACTCTCATTTTCTGGAAGGGGATAGCTAAGTGAAGGAACCATTCTGAGATACTGCTTCATACTGGAAGACTAGGAAAGCAACAAGCCGGCCACAGGCTCCTGGGTTCGCATTGTGCTCCTCCAGATGCACTAGATGTCAATGAATAATGAAATTTAAAGTTACTACTTCCAAAAACACTCCAAGTTGAATTTTTTCTTAAAGAAGACAGAAGTCCTCCTGCACAAGGTCTGATATTTCACAATGAGATTAAAATTTTTATAAAAACAGATCAAAAGTACAGTTAAATATGTTTATCTGCTCATATTAGTATTTAATTACTCTAACCTCCTTACTTACATAGATGCTTATTATGCATCATAAGAATTCAAGGAATTCAGATGTGCTCTAGGAAACAGATAGAAAATACTAAAAAAAACTATTTTTAAAACAAAACACTAAAAATGCAAAGATGAAACAATCAGAACGTTACTAATAAGGCAACACAAGAAAATACTGAAGTACAAAATACTGCATTTTATTGATGTTTCAGTGAGATTGTTTAGTATAGCTCAATGCTGTTAGCCCCCTGATATCAAAATTATTATCAAACAAAATGTGGCATATCCTACTGCTTCAAAAAAATGCAGCACATTTCCTTAATGCTTATAAAATCAAGAGCCAGAAATATGACCATTAAATAAATCCTGTAACAAAATCTTAACATTTTAAAGGTTCCAATCATTCACGATGTTTCCATGTTCTTGTTCACCTTGGATGCTCAAGGTGCAAATGACATGTTGACAGACATTTGGCATTTTTTTTTTTTCAATGTGGAGCAATGTAATTAGAGATGAAGACACATTTCTTCATTAGCGGACTACTGTTTCTACTACTACATAAAGCCAAGTACAGAAAGATGTCCACGTTTCCTTTGGTGTGACAATGACTGGTTTCTGTGCTTCAACAATTTTGATAGTTCATCCCGCCAAATGACCTACAGGAGTGTACATGAGGATTTTATTTTCTGTTTATCCGAATATAAGTCCAAGATGTTTAAGAATGCTAACTACTAGGTAGCACAAACTCCATAAAACTGCTGAATATCATCACACAGAATTCATTTGCTATACAGAACAAAATAAAGAGGAGAAGGTTTGCAATTTTTTTTTTGTATTAATGGAGAGCGGTTGCTCTATGACTTAGATACCAGGAAGTGCAAATCCTCTCTCTCCTGAGCAGAGTGGACACACTGTAGCCCTGACCCAGCTCCGATATGGTAGAGCAACATTTACCAGCAGAAGTGCTCCAAAATTTTATTTAGAAACCTAAGATGCTGAAATCCAGTAGTTAGTTCACGTGCATCTTTAACAAAGAGAGACTGCAGACAGTATTAGTTACAATGGTATCAAAGAAGGGGAAATTAAAATACGGTTTACATGATTCACTTGGAGAATAACGATCACTGAATTTCTGTTATACAAAGGGTACAGTGCTATTTTTTAAATTAAATTTTTGCTAGTTTTTTTAAATTTATGTGGAAAAGTACATTTATGACACTACTTTAAGTGGAAGGACTGGAACTGAGAACCACATTTTATAGCAAGACATAAATAAATATGGCAAATGAGGATCATTCCAGACTGGTTTGATCTGAGGAACAATCCATAGTAGTAAGTAGGTAGAAAGTAAGGAATTGTACAGAGGAGGAGATTAAAGCCTAAAGATAAATGTCAGAAGAGGACAATATGCTTACACAGTAACAGGGATCAGATTGACCATCAGCATCTGGAAACAGCAAGAGACTATCTTACACAGTAAAAAAAAAAGCCAAATTACCTCTCTCTTTCAAAATAACAACGCAGACAAAGACAAGCTCTTTTCAGACTTCTGTGTTTATAGAATTTTAACATAGGAGATACAAATTGGTTAAAATACTGCTAAGAATAGCACGAACAAGAAACAGTACTTCACTTATCACTTAATACAAGTTTCTACAGAAAAAGTCAGTCAAACATCCAGATCTTTCTGTATTCAAAGTATATATACATCTGGCAGTCCAAAAGTTACTTGTCTTGGATTTAATTTAAGCACCTTCATTACACAGTGTCCTTTACTACAAAACAGCCAAACATACATTCATAACCCTAGAACTATTTTTATAATTAGCGTATTTTAAAGCATTATGTCAGACAGGTGCATCCAAAGGTGTTTTTCTCTTTTAAAGATACGCAGTCTGTGTTAGTTCCAGTAAACAGCTCTTGCATTACTGTCCATACATAATGCAGCAACTTGTTTTACAGGTCATTTATTTAAATGCTGTCACTTTTACAAAATATTTTAGAAAAAAAAAAAGAAGAGGAAATTTGCACTTGTTTCTCATTCTTGAAACGTGCTACTTCATGAGATAACTATGCTCTCACCCCTCTGCCCTGCAAAGGAACTGCTTAGCTTTAGAGATTGCATCCCCATCAGCCCAAGGCCTGAATGTACATCACAGTAACGCTTCGCACATCCACAGTGCGACTTCTGACGATCTCCAAGTTTGCTTACAGCTCTTTAAGCCTCACAACACCCCTGTGAGGTAGGTACAGTAATATCCCCAATTGACAGAACCAAGACTTTTGTGTGTGTGGCACAATCACACATTAAGTGTTCACTGACCAACAAGAGCAGCCTCTGAGCCTGCGGCCTTGAAGAAAATAGTGTTTGTGTTCCTGTGGTGCTTCAGGCAGCTCGGCATCTGCACTGGCATTCTCCTTCAGGCCCAGGGTGGAGAAGATTAAAGCAAAGTGCTAGGCAGATTGCTGCTCTGCCACCTCAGGCAGGTTGTCTTGGAGTGTTTATACAGGTGGCTGGACTGGCTGAACCGCTTGCCACACTTCAGGCAGGCATAAGGCTTTTCTCCTGTGTGCACACGGATGTGTTTCTTGCAGTCTGTCAAGGTCAAAAACGTCTTGCAGCAGATCTTGCATGCATACTTGCGCGCACCTTCTACAACCAAGACATTGTGCTCAGATAAGGCTTTCTTGCACTTTGAAAGGACATCTGCAGACGCCCTCGTCAGCTGTGGGGGACCAGGTTGTGACGGATGCCCATTTTCAAAAGAAGTGGTCCCATTCATGATCAGTTGGGAACTGGGTGAGTTATCTTGCAGCTGAGAGCTCCTGACAGAGGTCACCACAGGCATTTTGGGGGCTATGCGGCGGTAGCCAGGAAAGCTGCTAGCTCCACCTCTTACTGAGCCCATCATTGCCCTCGACAGGGAGTGTAAGCCCAAGCCTGACCGTGGAAAATCCATGCTGAACTGTTCCGCCGCCCGGTACCCAGAAGTCTGCACGCAGGGGAGACCCATCACGTCCTGCATTGGTCTAACAAAATGAGAGTCTGCGGGCTCAGTAAATGGATTCTCAACGTGAGAGACCGTGGCAGATGAATGGCCACTGGCAGGTCCTGACTCTGGACTCATCAGGTAAGAAGCATCACTGTCCATTCTGCAGTCACTGGTGGTATTTGGAATGTTGTCATCACTGTTTTGACTAGCACCGAAGCCACCACCTCTGCTTTTATTTAGAAAATTTGAGATACTGAAAGTAGACTTGTGTTCCAGGTTATTTGACACCTCCATAATATGGATGTCTCCCACCCTATCAGTACTGGACTGCGGGTCAGAAAAGCTGCGATCACTGCTCTCGGGACTCAGTTCTATCTTCTCTGCACTCACTACTCCTCCTTCTACTTCAACAGACTCACTGCCTTCCGCTTGGGAAGTGACATCGCTCACCTCGTCTTGAGGCTCTGGGGAACTCAAGGGCTCAGACTTCACCACCACCCTCATGTGCTCTTTTTCGTTCAGACTGACCTCTGGATTCTCACATGGGAAGTTGTTCTTCTCAGAAGTGGCCTCCTGGTCAAAGCTGGTTTCCACTTGTGTTGCCTGGGTTGCCATGGACATCTGTGAAATGTTTCCTCCGCCATTGTCAGACTGGCTGGGCACTTGAGCATCTTCCTGAGCACTGAAAGACTGATCAAACATAATGGTATTATCCTCCTGGTTATCAGCAACAGCATCAGCCTTAGAGTTGTCCACAATCTTCAGCGAATCTGGTGAGAAGAAATCTTCTCGTGAATGAACTACTGACTGCCCGCTCTCTGCAGTCACATCGGAAACAGACTCATCCATGGTAGGCCTGATGCGCTGTCTGGCCCGATCTTCAGAAGACTGTTTACGTTTGTGGAGACGACGGATAGGAAAAGTAGTGCGCTGCTCCATGTTACTTCTCATTGAGGAGCTCATAGTATTTGGTTGTTCCTCTGTGCTTGGAGTGGAATTTAAGGCAGAGCTCACAATGCTTAGTCCAAGCTGCTGGAGCATAAAAGACCTCTGCATACGTGCATTTTGCTCTTGAACTCTATCGCTCGGTGGAGACATTGGCAGCGTCCTGGTAGTAAGGTAGTGTTTGCATGCTTTAACAACAGAGTTCAAATGTAAGTGAGAAGCAGCCAGCAAGACATCCATAACGTTGCTCTCCCCAAGCATTAGTGTGGAAGTATACATCATGTCTATCAGAGCAGCAAAAGCTTCTGCTGTCACCACTTCGCTGTCCAGCTGAATCATATTCATAGTCTGATCTCCTTCTGCTACAGTAAATAGAGCTCGGAAATGTGTGCTACATGCTGCCAAAACAGAGCGATGGGCTTTGAAATGCCTGTTCCCCACCACAATGACACAGTCACAAAGCTGGCCATGAAGCCTCTGGTAGTTGAGCTGCTGGAAAATTTGCTCAAAGTGTCCTGGAAAATCCATGATCCTATAAAACAAAACAGAAAAAAATGTAATATTAAAAATGGCTAAAGTCTTATTCAGACCACAGTGAAAATAGGTTTAAAAATGAAAGATGACAGCTGAAAGACAGATATACTGATAACTGATAACTGATCTTAATTTACCACTGCCCCATTGGTACTGTATCAAAGCTGGCAATCCTGTAGAGGAGGGCGAGGAAGAAAACACAGGTTCTGCCATGGAGCTGACCTAGTGTAGCAGCTGACTCGGCATCAGACCTGTCACAGGCAGCTCTGCTGTGAACTAAGTAACACAGGTCATTTCACCTCCATTAGCTCCTGTCCAAACTAAAACACACTCTTTAGTAAACCATTTAATCCTGTTTTTTTTTAAAAAAAATCTAATTGTGAATAATCTACTGCAACCTTTGATAAATTGCTCACATTAGATAACCTCCCACTGAAAAGACTGAACTTTCTCATCTCATTTAATCCAGCTTCACCTTCTGCAAATGACTTTCTGCAGTTTCTCAACTACTGCGCAGAATTGTCATTCAAGTATCTGCTTTCAGCATGGAAACACAGAAAAGAGAGTTAATGGAAAAAAAGGGAGACACCTGCACTGGAGCAAGTGGTCAGTTCTTATCTCAAACTGCCACCTTTAGCTATCCAAAGTACAATACAATTTTCTTATTCACTATAGTTTACCAGCTGGGTGCACTGGAAGTCCTCTGTTTTTCCCACAACATAAGTAAAATGGTAGTAAGATAGAAAAGTTTGGCAGCATTAAGAGCCATCTCCACGCTTGCTACTCCTTATGAGCCTTCTTGGTCCATCAGGAAGTTATGGGAAGCTTTTGACAAAATGACACCCTACTCAACAAGACAAACTCAGGGGTGTTTTTTCTTAAATTTCCATTAACAGAAGTCAAATCTTAGTAGACTCACTTTAAAACTAAATAGTTGACTTTTGGTGATACCTCTACTTTTTCTCACAACAAACCAACAAAGTATAAGATTTGGGGAACAGAAAGGTTGTGTGTATAGGGCATACACACACATATTTTTGTGTTCACATTTATTTTTCATTAGCAAAACCATAGTATCACGTGACACAGGACTGTAAAGCAGCTAAAATAAAAGGTCACACAGAAAGAAATATACTATTGAAGAGGGATCAAATGTGGGTCTGCCAATTTAGAAATTCTGTCCTCAAACACACATGTTGTGAACAAACCATATGCTGCATTTGCATATGTGCACTCACGAGCTATATGAGTAAACTGCATACAAAGCTTCCCATAGTCACATTTGACCACTAAAGAAAAGTTAGCTCAGAAATAATGTATTTCAAATTCTTTGCAGCTGTTTCACTTTATGCAGCAACTTTGCTCAGAAGATATGCTCAGGCCAGAGAGAGTGGCTGCCAAGTACACGCATTCATTCAGAGGAAAACAGGTACAGCTGTTGATGTAGATTGTTAATTACTTTACAGTTTTGTTCACCTGGATGGACAGAGATTAACTACTTCCTTGGAAGGATCAGCAGAAAAAGCAAAACCTCAGATATGCAAACAGCAATTCCTGAGATCGCAGGCATGGACCAACAGCAGCACATGACCACAAAGGCTCCCTCAGCCTGCAGCAGCTCAAAGCTCTGCGCTCTCAGCTGCTGCAAGGCAGGGCAGGCTGAGGACCACCACCTTCAAGACACATACTGCTGTAAGACCATGCTGCTAAAGGTCAAAAAGCCAAGCCATACACAGAAGATCATGGATGGATTTACACACTTATGCATACATAAGCAGGCAGCTGTAGAATCAGAAAGATCCGTGGGCTTCCAGGAGCAACTCAGCTCAAACTAGGGAAGTACATCTGCAAACTTGCCCCACCTTGGATTACCACCATTAACATGTCAAGGGAAAGCAGAAGGGTTCTTGATCCTCTTTTATAAAGAATATGCTTCTTCTGAACTGGTTCAGGAGTTATTCTGCAAGCAGCATGAGATTAGGTTTCTCATTAGCAAATGAAGTTAACACATGCTCTGTGTGCCCTCGCTCCCAGCACAATAACCCTGTTTGCTCCCACTCTGGGCACTGTCAGACCGAATCCCCCCAGAGGAAGCTCAGGCTGGGCCTGGGGCTGATTGAGGTTTCCCAGTCACACCATCTGCTGCACAGCAGAAGGACGAGCTGAACACAGGCTGGGTTCTCCATCGAGCACAGGTTCAAAGATAGGCTCCCCTTTTAGGCCCACAGCTATGAACTGTTGAACTGAAATACTAGTCTCTTCAGTCAAAACTTGCCAGTACCTCCAATAGCTACGGAAAGGATGGGCAGAGTAATTGTGCTCTATAACGCTTCTTGTCATTGAATAACAAAGTTTTGCTTTGTCAGAAGCAAGAAACTACAGACAGCTATCAGGTAGGAAGGCCTCAGATGCAGACACTCTCTGTTTTTAGCCTGTCTTGAGGCTACTATGGCCACTACCGTATGATGAACAACTACGATTTCCTGATTCCCAGGCTTATGGAATCCCTTAGGGGCAACCTGGACAAAGGAACCTGCTCAAGATTGCTGCTTTTGCTGCACTTGGATTAACATTGGGCTACGTAAAATTAAGGGAATTGGTAGTATAGTAGGTGAAGAGATCGGAATTGATGCCAGAAGAGGTGGCAAACTAACATAAAAGTGCAAAGACAAAAACCGTTAGGTCACGAAAACTCTCACGAAACAGCCCCTGCCTGCCTCAGCTACCAGGCTGGAGCTAACGCAAGAGCAGCTGTGGTTCCTTGGCCGAGAAGCAGCTGGCATTCACCAACCTCCTCCTCCAAGGCACATGACATACGCTTCACAGGTCTTTGCTGGAGAAAGATTTCACCACCTAGTACACTGGACAAAGAACCTTGCCCCTCTCCAAAGGATACAGGCATGCAAAGAACAACACTTTGACCTAGATACTGAAAAGCCAAAACTTCTGCTGGCAAAAATCTGTTGCCTCCAACTGCAACTGGTTCCTGTGTATTTTAAAAAGAAGAAATAAATTAATTACACTTTATGGCTTTCAGCAATGGTGAGAGTCCAGGCTTACCAGTGGCATCAAAAATCCCCTAATTGGGCAGCACTAAGGCTATGATGCCTGAATGCCTGAAATAAGTACCGTAATGAGATTTAATTAAGTATTGTGTCACAGTCTCCCTTACCTCTATAAAATTTAAGTTACGTAATAAACCAGAAGAATTTCAGTTTGCTGCTTTTTTTAATAAGAAATAGGAATACAGATAATAGCTGATTTTATCTTTCACTGCTAATGCGTATTTGACAGTAAAAATAAGATGACATTTTCAAACACAAAAATGTTAAACAAGACAAACTTTGGAACTGCAGTTTTTAATTCTACACATTTTCTCTGAGAGAAGTATAACACATGGAAAAGTGAGGAAATGCTTCCTGGTGGCTGTAGGAGTGAAGAACAAAAGAGCGGACTCTGAAACTCACTGACCTCAAGCAGCTGGACAAAAGGAAGAGGGGAAGCCTGTGACAAGAGCCACAAGTCCCAGCAGGAACGTGGCAGAGGCCAGGTCTCCTTTGTGAGCAGTGCTGCTCCATCACTGTCTGCCTTCGCTCCTCAGGCACACCTGGTTAAACTCACACTCTCCCTTGTCCCAGCAAGCACCGTGCAGGGACGACCTCCTCTATAAGGAAAGTTCCCCTCCAGCCAGGTGTCTCTGGGAAGTTGAGAGGGGACTGCCAAGCAATTCATTTATCTTCTTTTGCTCGCCTCTGAGATAGGTGAGGTGTTATGCCAGAGATAACTGTCTGTCCTGGGCTTCACAGGACTAAACCACAGGATCCAGGGGGAATTTGGGGTTGGGGGTGGTGTGTGCAACAGTTGCCAGACCAACAAATAAACTCTCGCTCCATTTAGAATACCATCACTACAGCATCAGTGAGCTCTTGGGGGGCCTGGATGTTGGTCAACTTTCTTCTCACTTCACTCCCCAACCAGGACTGACAGCTCCAAGGAACCACTTGACAGTTGTACGGCTATATGCAGGGCTGATCCGCACAGTGTACAATGCAACAGCCCACCAGAAGACACCTGGAAAACGCCAGGCACCCACCACACCAGGAGAGGCCAAGGGATCTCCTTTCCCTAAGGACTTGAACTGGAGGACACTGCGGTATCAACTACAGTGACTTCCCAAAATGCAGCAGTGCTGAACCACTAGGACCACCAGCTACAAAGCTAAGACAGGAGCGCTTTGCTGTGCCCCATCTGCAACCAAGGATGATCGTTCCACTTGCACCTTCGCTTCAGAAAGCACAGGGCCCAGCAGAGACTGCTCCAGCTTCAAGGGTTGTCAGAAGCAAGCTGTTCACAAGCACCCAAGCACTTCCCAGCCTGTGCACTGCTTTAGGTCATTTTAGGAAACACACTGTGGAAGATATAAAATACTTGAGACCTCACACTTTGCCCTTATCAAGCCAATCCCAGGAGGTGGTGTGCTTCAGAAGGCTAGGTAATAACACGTTCAAACCAATGGCCAGAGAAGATTTGAGGCGCAAAACACCACACAACAGGATTTCACATCAGTAAAAAGACTGAGCTGGACTCCAGAACCAAGGTGGGTTACAGGAATGGTCCAAAGTATTTCTGCCTAGGCAGCAAAATGTATTTGAACCACAGAAAACAGGTAAGAGTCATTATTTTGAACAATGATTTGTGATTTCAGAATTCAGAGAGAGTCCTTGCTTACAGTCACCAAAAGTGGTTGCATTCTTCGTGCACCTGAAACAAGACAAAGCCCAATTTTGCTTCAAATAAGAGTAATTTGGCTTGGTATTTAACTTTTACTACACCATAAATGCCGAAGTCCTCAAACCAGACACAACAAACACAGACCCCACAGTCGAGCTCTTTTACAAGATCAATTGAAAATTATAAA